>JANEHU010005102.1:0-293452 GCA_027563435.1 Nasonovia ribisnigri | reverse complement strand
TCATCTTTAAGCGTCGTCAAGGACCATGACTGTAAATGCCCTCCGCTTGCTTCCGACACTCTGCCGCTCGGAAGTGCGAGTCTTCGGGTTTCAAAGACTACAGCAACACAGACGGAGACATCCGACCCCAGGCAGGAAAATGAAACCTAGCCACAACGAGTACCGACCCTTCCAATTAAGCACCTTCTTTCCTAAATGTGTCGCGGCAGCAACAGCCGAAGAAGAAGCAGCAAAAGCAGCATCAGCAGCAACCCGGGCCACAGAAGAAGCTGCAGAAGCAGTCGTAGGTGCAACAACAGCAGCAGCAACAGAAGCAGCCGCAGCAGTAATAAAAGCATCAGCAACTTCTGCAGCAGCAGGAACTACTGGGGTAGTCGGAGCAGACCTGGGGTGAGGTGGTGAGGATAAGGAAGAAGCCACATAATCAGCTGACCGGCAACCACGCTCGGCCATCGACAAAATCGTTCTGCTGCGGAGGAGGGCTCCAAGATTCATGGTAGTCACCTAACCTAACCTAACCTCGACTGCCCGAGTGATGGAGGATCACTGGCTGCTGTGCTGAAAAAGGTATCTGCCTCGATAAACCTATCCTCCCTTGGTTAGGCTAACCTATCAGAAGGTTGATAACAAGAAAAACGAAGGTGGAATGAAATCTCCTTGAAGTGGAAGGAGCTGAAAAGGCTACCTTGCTACCTGAAAAGATCCGGGCAGTTTTCGGGGACACGGATAGGGTTAGGCTGCCTGAACCTCGGACACCCGTTTTTCTGCTAGGAATTCCGGAGTGGATGGAAGCTGAAGACTTCATTGTCGGTATTGCTCTGGCAGAAATCACTGGAATCGTAGCTGAAAACGTGACTATCCGAAAAAACACCAGTGGCTGAAGTGAATATGTGGCGAGCCTCAACCTGCCGCTCTACGACGCCATCATGCTGGCGGAAAGGAAAACGGTCACTGTGGAGTGGACGAAGTGCAGGGTTAAGCTGTTGGAGAGTACTCGACCCACCTGCTCCCGCTGTCAAGGCAAGGGTCACCTTGCTGTAAAATGCAAGAACGAGGCTAAGTTCCGTCGCTGCTACAGGGTAGGTTAGGATTGTGTTCAACCCAGGCAAGCACAGCAGCAGCTACAGCCACAGCACTCAACATCCCTTTGTGATGTGCCAGAAGAATCGACTGGAGCGGCATGATGGAGCTAACCTTCATTCAGAGCAACCTCAATCATTGCAGTGCAGCACAAGACCTGATCTCACAGTACATGGTTGAGGAAAAAATTGATATCGCGCTCTAAAGTGACCCTTATAGAGTGGCTATCGATTCCAACGCCTGGCTTACGGGCACAAGGTAATGCAGAGCAGCCATTTACGTTACGAGGAACGGTGTGACCTTAGGTAACGTGCTGTGAGACGCAGAGTTCGTCTATGCAAGGCTTAACGGTGTGCAAGTATATTGCTGTTATGTGTCACACTGTCACCCAACCAGACGTTGCAGGAATTTGATAACATGCTCTATCGGCTGGAAGATAGCATAAGGTCTATGCAAAGAGATGTACCGTCCTTATCACGGGGACTTCAATGTCGGAGTCTGCAGCTTGAGGTGATTGGGTTAACAACTAGAGAGGCGATGAGCTTGGCTCACTGATCGTCCCTCAACCTTGTCATCCACACCCACCTTCGCCAGAGGTGCTGGGTCGATCTTCGACGTCTCAGCGGCATCAGGTCACTTGCTGGCCGTGTTCACAACTGGAAATTACTAGATTCAGTATTCAACTATAGTGACCACCATTATATCCGCTTCTCCATAACCCAATCCAGCCGTCGATGGCTGCTGCTGCTCGATCTCTGCCTGCTGGCTGGGCTAGTTCTGGTAGCGTTGACAGCAACACATTCTCACAAGCTGGTTCTATCCGAGTGGCTCCACCAAGGCAACCACTACGAAGACGGCTGCTGAACTAAGAGCTGTATTCCTGCGGTCAAGGATCACGGCTGCATGAAGTTGCACTCTACCCGCGAGACGAACTCCCAAACAGCGTAAACCACCCGTGCACTGATGGCACGAGGAGATCAACCACCTACGCTCCAGTGCATTAGAGCCAAAATGCGGCATGGTTAGGATGGTGTCTCGCTTACGGCAACAAGCTCACGCCAACTTCGACGAAGACCGAGCCAACGCCAGTTGTTCAGAACCAAAGATGTATACTATGAAGCCAAAAACTACTGAAAGCGGCGATCCTCCGCATCAAAAGGCCTCCGCAAGAGCTGATCTCCACGGTTGACAACGATCCTTTGGGAAACCACAAATTCGTGTTGTGGAAGTTGAGGTCCCCATCGCCAGCCACTATGGAAGGTCAGACCCTGATTGCGGTGACAGTGCTCTGTTTCCCACTCCGTTACCGACGCACTCCTGCCGTTGAATGATAACACAGTACTATTCACGAAGCGGAGGTTGACGTAGCCATTACCAGGGCTAAGAACAAAAAAAAGCGGCCGCCTGGCAGGCAATCTTACAGCTTCCACAGGCTGATCTACGGATCATGGAGGGCCTATGACGACTGCCTCGCCATGGCACTTTTCCTTCGGAGTGGAAGACGTCAGAATTGTGCTGCTAAGGAAAGGCAACAAGCCGGAAGAACCCCATCTCCATACCTCTCTGCCTGTTGAACGATGATGGGAAGATGCTTGAATTCCTCCTAGCACTAAGACTTGAGGACCACGTTGTAATGAGTGGGGTCTCAAGTCGAACTAACTGAGTTCAGGAAGAAGCTGTCTACCATGACGCAGTTCATGTTTCACAGCACCGTTATCCGAGAGGTGAACGATGGAATTCTGTATTGCGATCGGAATCGACATCGAGAACGCGTTCAATTCTATTAAATGGCCCAATATCCTGTCGGACCTCAAGAGATGGACGTCCCATCGTACATATATAATATGAATGTTTCACTTATATTTTTGACGAAATCGGGAACGGTGTTCTGCGGCTACATGCAGGGGTCATCCTTACCGTCGAAATAATAGGTGGTGTCCCACATCTCCATCGTTGGTCCCATCCTCTGGAATATCACCTTCAATTCCGTCCACAGGGAGGAACTACCGTGCGGTGCTAAGGTCCTGGGATTTGCGGATGATACCCTCATTGCTGTCTTGTCTAGGATGGTTGCTGAGCTAGAAACCACAGCAAGCCGTGCGCTGGCGCAAGTTGGCGACATCGCTTCTTCGGCCACAGCATGCGGTTGACAAGACTGAGGCGGTCTTGTTTACGTACAAACACAAGTACGCCTTGCCGAAACTACAGGTGGGTGGAAGCCCCATAGCGCTGTCACCAGAGATGTGGTATCTTGGAATGACCATCAACAAGTCACTCATCTTCAAAAGCCACATCCGGAACGCATCAGCAAAGACTGAAAAATGGGTATTCAACTAGCCAGGCTCATGCCTAATGTTGGCGGTCCACGTGAGGACAGGCGTAGACTAATATTATCAATTGTACATTCGGTGTTGCTGTACGCACGCAGTTTGGCCATACCCTCGACGTTGTGCCCGGCAACGTCAAGTTGAAAACAAGACACAGCGCAAGGTTCTCCTGCGATGCACCTGCGTCTATCGCATGATCTCAAGGTAGCATCCAATGTACCCTCATCTACACCACCCGCTGGCCTGCTGGACGGCGAGCGTGGCTGAGTTTCACATAAGACAGACTGGGCAAGCTAGCTTCCCCAGTAACGAGCTGAAGAGGCACACTAAAATGGCAGGCTAGATGGGATGGCGTAATTCCCGAAAGTCAGGGACAATGGACAAAGAGACTGATACCTAACCTGACCCAGTGGTGCGCTAGAGGATTTGGTAGGATGGACTCACCTAATCCAATTCCTCTCCAGCATGTGTGTTTCGGTCAGTACTTGTTCCAGTTCAAGAAACTTGACGATCAAAATGCGTCGATTGTCATGAACCCAAGGGACGACGCTGAACACGCCTTCTTTAGGTGTGGCAGATGGTGGCGGCAAGGACGGACCTAGAGGTCAAGCTGGGTGGTGATTTCACGAATCCTCGGTCAGGATGATGCTGGAGTCGTGGAGGAATTGACTCACGATCGCTGTGTTCCTTGACCTCATACTCTTCACCAGGAAAGAAGAGGAAAGACTACGGCAGAGAGGAGCTTGGACATATTTAGTTAAGTCTTCTTTATGTAGGCCAAAGACCAATTTATGATGGTGTAGGGCCATCTATGTTTGTACGTTTCATTTCATGTTATTGTATTGATGTGTTTTGTTTTTCCAAATAAATGATGCAGAGGAGCTGGCGAATTTCCACACGGTTTTCGGCTCTCTGCGATACCGTTAAAAAAGGTTGGAGTTAGCCTAAACGATAAATATATATATTTTAATTTACGTTAGGGTAA
Source organism: Nasonovia ribisnigri (assembly GCA_027563435.1). Lineage (NCBI taxonomy): Eukaryota > Metazoa > Arthropoda > Insecta > Hemiptera > Aphididae > Nasonovia > Nasonovia ribisnigri. The sequence continues at coordinate 289,060 of JANEHU010005102.1, read as the reverse complement.
CCTAACCTGTGGTTTCAGGGATGAAGATGATGGGTCGGTGACATCTCTAACGATTGCTGTGCAGCGTGAGTCATTTTCCACGTTAATCTATGATCCACTGATTACGGTAGTGACGTGGTGAGTTGGGCAGTGGTTTAGGGGTACTTTTCACAACCTTGGAAAACTTGTCTCGTTCTCTCCTCCTCCTCCTCCTCCTCCTCCTCCTCCTCCTCCTCTTTGATTGTCATTACGTCTTGGACCATCCTATAGAACTTTCTAAAGGTCTCCTGTCGTCTCTTTGGATAGCTACCTTGTTTTCCAGGTCAGTCGTGAGACCTAGAATGCCGGTCAGCAGACGATGTCCGGCAAACCAAAAGCTCGGGTGGTGGCCGAGGTGGACCTCTAGATCGTCTATGTGTCCAGACCAGTACGGGCATTCGAACAAGGTGTGATTACCGTGTCAGACTCTACGACATGTGCTTTCTTAAGCATCGAATAGGTTCCACACAGCTGGGGAGGGGCCTCTTTCCAATTGGTTACCAGGGTCCGCAGGGAAAAGGTTGATGCAAGTCTCTTCATAACAATTTTATACGGTTTGCACCAAGGGTCCGTGTCTACCTCGGAGCAGAGGGTCAGACCAACATTTCTTTAGCGTCTCTGATCTTGAAGTGGAGGTTCCTCCTGGTTGCGACGAAACCCAGCCTGGTCTCTTGACTCCGTGGTGTCTGTGGACCACCAGTGGACGGAACACTTGCAGGGGGCTGATCTCTTCCTTAGAATGTACACCTCACACGCACATACGAGATGTCGTCGATTGCTTTGGATGAAGCTAGGCCACGCAGCTCCGCAATGATTGATGGATGGTTGACATTTAGATAGTGACGCAGGGCCTATCCGTTCTACTGTCTGATGGATCAGCCACGGTATGTGTTTGGTGGTTGTGTTGTGCTGGGCGTGCTTGGACCTGCTGCAACGAAGTCATGCTGAAGCTGACATACGCGTGGTCCCTAGGGTTGCCACTTGCCACCTCTACGGGTTTCACCCGGAAAATCCAGGTTTACGCCAAATCTACGGGCTCCAGGTTCAGAGAATTATTCTCCGGGTCGGAGATAAAGATAAGAAACATACGATTTATAGTCTTATATACACTTGTTTTTATTATTATGCCTTTTTTTTTATTAGTTTCCGGTATAAAAATCATTTATTCACGATAATAAGAATAATAAGATTATGAACTACGGTTTATGAGTCTACGATTATGATTTTACGAATCAGTTTCAACATCACAGTTAGTGTGATTGATTGAATCCGAATATCTGCGTTTAATTTGTGTGTCAGTGTAACCGTGCATTGATATTTATTTTAGATTTATTTATTATTATCATCATGGAAGAATTTGAAGATAATCCAAGAAAAATCAAAAAGTATGAAACTAAGATTCAAGAGTCATGGTTAACTAACGAAAAGTATAAGAATTGGTTAGTTAAAATAGATGAGAAAAAAGCGAAACGTTCATTTTGTAAAGTTAATTTTACTGTAAAATGGGACAGTGAAAAGGCTCGGACTACTCATTTAAACAGTGGAAACCATAAAAAAACTACACAGAATTTAAAAAGTAATTCATTAATACCAACATTTATGACTAAATGAAATAGCTCGGATAAACTTAAGGTAGCAATCATTGAAATAGCATCAATTTACCACGAAATCAATCACCATCAAAGCTATTTAAGTATGGACTGTGGAATACTGATGGAAAGCTGATTACAGTATGTACTATTTATTAGAATCTTTATTTTAAATTTTCAATCCTTAGTTATAAAACTGACCATTTTATAATTGTTTAATTACAATGATGATAATTTTCGAATTTTGATGAATTTTGTCAAAATTCGAACTTTAAATGCTTATAAAAAAAATGTGTGCCTATGTATTTTTAATATTTTTCAATTGCTATTGTAATAATATATCAGGAGCCTTGTATTAAATTTTCATTATTTTTGGCCCAACAAATAAAATTTTATTGATATTAATAGAAAAAAAAACTAAAAAATTTGAAAATTGAAATCGTCCGTAAAAAGCTGAAAAACAGTCAAAATATATTCAAAATTAGATGGTGTATAGAAATAGCTTATATAAATATTCAGTGAAATTTTCATGCATCTACAGTTATTTGTTTTTGAATTGCAACAAAATAAGAAAATCGTTACATGAGAAATCGAGTGAATATTTAATCTTGTACAAATTTGACCTTAAAATGCTCATAAAAATGTATGTTGACTTGCTTATAAACATTTTTTTCATTGATAAAATTAGGCAAACTTATAAGGATTTTTGTATCACATTTTCAAACCTTAGATTTAAAAAGAAAAATTTTTATGAATTTCTAACTCAAAATAAATTGCACATTTTCGTCATTTTTATGTATTTTGTAAAAATTTGAACAATGATTACCTATAAAAAAAAATCGTGACTTCAGATTTTAATATTTTTCATCTGCCTTTGAAACTATATATTAGAAGCCTACTATTACATTTTCAAGATTTTTTACCCAACAAATAAAATTTTATTGACATTTATAGAAAAAAAAACTAAAAAAATTGGAAACTGAAAATGTCCGTTAACAGCTCAAAAGAAGTCAGAATATTTTGAAAATGCTATGGTGTGCAGAAAATGCATATATAAACATTCGGTCAAAATTTCATGTATCTACGGTAATTTCTTTTAGAGTTATACCAAAAACCAAAATCGATTTTGTCGAAAATTGGTTTTCCGTAAAAATTCCCGTTTTTCCCTTAATTTTTCATTTGTTTTTCCAGGCGCTCATGAAAACTACTGGGAAATTTTAACTTTTGACCCCCAAAGTACCAACTAGATTCACTTTCCTATCAGAAAAGGTACTATTGAAGAAAATCGAAGCATTTTTACTGTCCTAAAAGGTGATGACAGACACAAAAAAAAAATAAAAAAAAAAAACACACATCATTGTAAAATCAATACATTCATCGCTCCGCTCAGAATCTAAAAGAAGCTAATGAAGTGTATACAAAAACTATTGATTATTAAAAAAAAAATACGACTTCAACGATTCTATTTTTAAGATATTTTCAAACTTTAATTTAAAAAACAAAACAGTTGAGTATGATGATGCAATAAAATCTGTGAATTTGTTAGGATTAAAAAATATTGAAGAAGACCGACTTTACGACGAAGTAAAAAATGTGCAAGGAGTCTGGGCAGAGCTTTCAAAAATGAACTTATCTTCAGACTTAATGTGGGTAGAGTTGTTAAAAAAAAAACGATTTCACTGAACTTCCAAAAATTATTGGAAAAATATTTTCAATTCCCATTAGTAATGCTTTTGTTGAACGAGAATTTTCATTGATGGGGAATTTATGGTCCGATGATAGAAATGGTCTGTCAGTGAAAATGGTTAAATCAGAACTCTGCGTCAAATTAAATTACAATATGAACTGTCAAGAAGTTTTGTACTTTTTAAAAAATCCCGAACAAGAAAAATTATTGAAATGTGTAACAAATAATATTAAGTATGATTTTAAATTTAAATAATAAAATATGTGATTATATTAATATTTTTTTTCTTCAACTAAGCTATAGATTATACTTATACAGTACTACATACTGGTGTATACTAGCGTCTAGCTGATGATCTTTTTTTTTTGCTTACCAGCCTGTCTCCGGGGCTGCTTTCTTTCAAAGGTGGCAACCCTAGTCGTAGCTCAGCGAGTCTGCGTCGTGGACCTGCCACCCCACAAGTTCTACACCTCTGTAAAAAGTAACATCAATTATTGATTTGGCAGCTCCTCTCATGAACGAGGTCAGTCCTAGGCTGTCGGAGAGGTCAAACAAGGGACCACCCTTCGGGTTGTTGACTCTCAATCTCCACTCTATATGCCACGTGTTTAAGTCGCCTGCCAGCACAATTTTTGTCTTTTCCCTTTGGATGGTCGTCTCTAGGTCCACTAAGAAAAGGATGAACTATTGCATGGACCAGCTGGGCCTACAGTATTAGTTGACAACTGCTGAGATCTGTCCATCGTGGGTGAGAGTCATTTGCTGGATAGTTGCCACAACAGCCTTGTGGTCGGTGCTGAAGTACAACTTGTCTTCGTGTCAATGGTGGGGGTTGGGCTCGTTTACGATGAGTATATCAGCCTCGATCTCGACAGCGGTCTGCATCATGAACTGCTCAGCAAGAACTTAGAGAAAGTTAAACATCGGAAGGGGTCTTTGGTGTGATGGCCAACTTCCTCGTGGTACAGAGGCACCCGATCCTGGCTTGTGCCCACCTTAGGAAGACCCGCCATCTGACACGACAGACAGTTGTGTTTACGGACACATTACGTTTCCAATTTTTTTAGATCTTTTTTCTATATATTATGTCAATTAAATATTTATTTATTGGGTCAAAAAGCGTGAAAAATGAATACAAGGCTGTACAAATAATAAAAATACATAGGCACAATATTTTTTTATAAGCATTTAATTTTATTTTTGAAACATTTATCAAAATTTTAATTTTAATTAATTTTGTAGTTAAAAATTTATAAAATGTTTAACTTTTATAGTCAAGCATTGGAAATTAATTTAAAACAAAGTTTCACGTAAATAGGGTATTCTGTAACTAAAAAATCTAAAATATATAAAAACACAGTTATGTTCAAATTTGGACGAAATTATATATTAAATAAACGATTTAGAGTTAAGAGTAAGATTTTGTTGTAACTGTATTCAACTGTATTAATTCAACTTGCGCCTACCATATTAATAATAAGTTATAAAAATATAAGTATGAAATAAAATATCCACACTGACAAACCATCTCAGCTCAAGATTGTTTTTCGTATAATATAATGATATTATATCATTGAATTCAAATTTATTATCATTCATTAAACAGTGACCCACTTGTAACGTACCTACTGTACAGCAGTGACATCCACTTACCGCTTTTTTTTTTTGTAATTAAAGACTTTTTTTTGTCTTTTTTTAGATTGCCGCTGCTGCTGCTTGTTATACGACTCGTTGTTGACTGTCTGTCATGGAACTATTTTCTGTTGGTCACCGGTGTCTCGTCGGAGCCGTCGTCATGATTGAGGACAGTTTTTTCCTTGCGGAACACCCACAAATGTCGTTAAAATCGAAATACAATGGTCTTCCAACTGTGGCTACAGACTTTGAACTATGGTGTAATTTGTGCGGTAATCACCTTGTAGGCATATATATACGGCGACGATATTCATTATATCGTGTTAAGAGGACGGGTTAGCCGATTGAATGTTCTGCCGAAACTTTTTTTATTCAATATGATGTTACCGTTTTTTTTTGGGATTCCTAACGAAGCTGATACCTGATTGTAAATATAAATAAATCATAAATCAAATAAAGATGTTCCATACAATAAAATACAGTTACTTCCATCCTCGTGGGAACTACAGGAAAAAAGTAGTATCTACAACTAATTTAAGAAAAAAAAAAAGTTGGAAAATTGAGGTAACTTTTTCGTTGGGTCAGTCGAAATAATATGCTCGGGACAACCCCTCACTATAGCATGGGTTATTGCTCGGTGTGAGGGATATGGGTGATAGATCCCTCAATGACTTTTTCTTAGATTCTGAGCGGAGTGATAATTGCATTGATTTTACAATGTTGGTTTTTTCCGTCATCACCCTTTTGGGCAGTAAAAATGCTTTGATATTCTATTTCAGCATACTTTTTAATATACAATAAAATTTTCAAAATAATATTTTTACCCTTTTTAAGCTTTTTATAGGCAGAAGAAAATTTCTATTTTTATTATTTTTTTTTAAATTATTGTCCATAAAATATTTTTCACTTGGTCATAAAACTTAAAAATCTAATGCAAGGTTTTCAATAAGTTATTATAAGTGGAAATTAAAAAAATTGAATATAAATCCACTGTTTTTTTTATGAGCGTCTAATATTGGTCCTTCACTCTTAAATTAACAAAGCATCTTAGGAATTTTCTTATTTTGTTGTAATTCAAAATCTAAGAACCGTAGGTACACTAAATGTTTTTGTTTTATTATATTCTACAGATCAATATTGAACATTTTTAAAATATTTTGACTGATTTTGAGCTATTAGTAGACATTTTCTTTTTTTTATTAGTTCTTTTTCTACAAATGTCAATATTATTTTTAATTTACTTATCAGGTACAGCAGATCAGTACCCACTTACTCATTTTTATACATAATATTAGTGCGGGGGCACTACCTTGTAATTTATCTTAAAAATTACGAATATTTATCCCCCTATGAAAATGTTAATACGACACTGCCCAATAGGGCAATATAGAGAGGCCTTTGTATTCTTTATGATTCGCCCTGTGACCTAATTTACCTCACCGTTATCCCCTCGACATCATTACCAATACAGTAGAACTCCGATTATCCGAACGCTACTCAACCGGACGAAAAAAAAAGGTCGGTCTCTTAATACAATAAATAATATGCATAGGTAGTCGGGTTTTTCTTTTTTTTTTTTAAATATGTTACGTATTATAATTAAAGCTTATTTTGTTTCAGTTAAATATTGTGAAAAAATTAATTGTTTATGGTTAAGGATTTCAAATTATATTACATTTATATTAATAATAAATATATACTTAGTGAAATCGTATTTTTCATGAAATGGATATCCATTTAATGAATTACGATCATATCATGTAAGTCAAATTTAAGTTCATGAAATGGTCTATATTTTATTCATTTCATGAAATGGAAACTCTTATTTTACACTTTGTGAAAATATTTTTAATTAATTACATCAAAAGTTAACATATTATCGTGAAATTTGAAATTCTGTTTACAATTAAAACATAAAAAACCTTGCCCCCTAGAAATATGAAAAACTGTTTCATGTAATGTAAGTTAATTTAAAAAAAAATAGATGTAACGTGTTTCAAACTTGCTGAATTGAAATATAAAGAGGTATCTGGCAACGAACTGTAGAATTGTACTCTGTATTACTATGATATTTTGTTATTGACACGTTTATCGATAAGTTTAAAAATTGCAACAATTATATGAGTGCGATAAGACAACCCGACTACGGCATTCTGGAAAAGTTTTTATTTTTATATGATGCCAGTATACGTCCTTTAGCTGTCACGAGTCCTGTCCGATCCAACCATTCGTTTTTGCAAAAGAGATTTTTTCTAAAATTAAATTTGATTCTTTTTCCGAGTTTTATGAAGAGTTAAACAAATATTACGTTAATAAACCTGGAAAAAACCACCCACCAAAAATAAGGTTGAACTAATGTTCGAAGACATATTAGCAGCCAAAGTAAAAATGTAAGTAATCGTTAAAATAAACAAACTGTTAGTAAATAAAAACAACGTAAGACATAAGAAATTATTAAAATTAGGGGATGCATTAAAAAAAAATGTTGTTTTACGTTATTTAGAATTAAAACGTTATTTAAATTATACTTTTTTCGTTAAGAGGACACTATATCTGCGTGTGTTATCTCTGTCTTACTAACGTACGTCAGAGAAAATTTGCGTTCATTAAATAACGTTTTGTGATGTTAAATTTAATATTAGAGTGAATTTACTTCTAATCAAATTTAAAGAAAAGAATATTATCCAAGAAATGTCATATGCTTTTATTGATATTATCATTTTCAAGTGATTTATAACTTATAACTAAAATTACAACTTGAGTTTTACTTGTGAGTTACAACTTAGAAATTTTCATAAGTCACTTTAAAATGATAATATCAATAAAAACTTATGCTATTACCTAAATAATGTTTTTACCTTTAAATTTGATTAGAATTAAATTCACTCTAATATTAAAACTAACATCACAAAACTCACAAAACGTGTTCGGCTGAACGCAAATTTGCTATGATGTACGTTAGTATATAAGGGAGAGATAACACATAGGTATGCGGGTATAGAGTCCTCTTTATAGAATCCAAATGTTTTGAAAATTATAGGATAGTAATAATTAAAAATAATACACCAAATTATTGTTTGTTAAGATACAACTAATTAATAACAACATTTGTTTTATAAATTTGCGTATTTAATCATAAACATTATTATTATTATTATTAACAGACGCTAAACTAAAATTATCATAAAATATTTAAAATTTTTAAAATTATTGAAATAATATTATTTTCATTAAATATTAAAACGATGTACATTATTTATGGTGGTAAAAAAGAAAGACGAGATTATTATCTCATAAAAACATATGATGTCCTGTGCGTTACAAATCAAAAGTTTTCAATTTATAAAAAAACTAATAAAGATATGAAGACATAAGGTAATTTTTGATTTTTTTTTCATAATTTACAGTTCGTATTGTTAATTTAATTATTACAATTTTTAAATTGAATAAATAAATTTTTTTAATTTAAATTATTTTATTTTACAGGTACGTTGTACCATACGAAGAGTTGTACGAGCATATTAAGGATGTTAATAATAAAACGGGACATGGTGGAATAGTTAATTTACGTTTATAGGTCATAAATACAAATTTCTGAAACCAGAAATAGAAACGTTTTTGTCTGTGTGTGCAATATGTAATTCCAAACAAGGAGCAAATCATAAATAAATAATGAATAATATTAATATCAATAATAATAATGAATATATTTAACATATTTAAACTGGTCGTATTTTTTTATAACAAATAAGTTTAGTATAAAACATGTAACAATATTTAAAAATTCTAGATTCGTGTAATTATGTCAATGTTATTATTTCGATTTCGCGTAACCTTTTGATGCAATTAATTAAAAATAAGAGTTTCCATTTATATAAAATATATGTGGATAAAATATATGTCCATTTCATGATAAACTTAAATTTGACTTATACGATATGATCGTAGTTCATTAAATGGATATCCATTTCATGAAAAATACGATTTCACTAAGTGGATGCAACATATACATACAATATATTCCTACAATTATATAATTTTTGATATGTCACATGTCAATCAACCGGATATTTGCTTATCCGGACCACCCTTGACATTAATTAATCCAGATAATCGGAGTTCTACTGTACCTATATTTTTGAAAAAAAAAAGCAGTGAGTCAATTCAAAGATACTTATTAAGGGTAAAATATTGGGAACCGAATAAATTGCTCCTGAGTCCAGATACTGCAGTACCTATTATTGACCCTCAAAAAATGCTACCTACTCCAAAACCATCTGAATACCTTATCCCACTGATTCAAATCATGGATAATCGAAATTAACGTATCTAAATCAGCTTTTGTCTTTTTTTACCTCCACTCCAATGACTGTCAACACATAAATTTCGATAGCTTAACTATTCCTTACGAAGATAATAAAATTAACCTTATTATACTTTTTAACAGAAGACTCACTTGTGGTCATCACCTCAAAAACAGCCACAAAAAACTTAACAGCCGCCTGCATATTTGTATATAGGTCTCTCCTCAAGTCCTGGGTTACTAAAGAATTGCGTTGGTCCAGTGTTAATAATAGAAAGTCGGGGTGCCAACTTCACGCATGTGAAGTAATGACTACGAGGTGCAGGTCTTTAGTAGTTCTCACAGCGCCTTCGCTGTCGGCGCTGGTAGTAACGTACCCAACAGTCACCAATTTCATATTTTATTCTGGTAATTTAATTACCAATATTCAATTAATATGATAGTTAATTATAACAGCTTGTTTTAATATTAAATTAAAATTTACTAGTTGTATGAAATATTGATAGTAAATCAGATAAAATTCCATTATTCTTACTTATAGAGTCAAAAATATGACAGAATCAAAATCTCTAAAACTCATATTCATACACTAGGTGATAAAATAAAGAATACCGATTTATTAATTTAATAATAAATTTAATCTGCTTTTTAAGTATACCGAAGGACTACCTATATTATTGTCTATTTTTTTAGTTATTTTAACATTTATATAAATATAGTTTCTTAGTTTCTTTACATTTCAAACTATTCCGTTGAAAATTGAAACAATACAAAATAACTTATTACCGGGTAGGCTAAGTAAAAAATTTGATTTGAACAATGTTGCCACGGCCTTGTGATTTTCTAGTCATACGCTGTGTACGTATGAACAATTATGACGTCAGATACATTTCTTGTTTTACGACCCATTATCGTTGCATACAAGTTATTATTTATTATTCATTAACATTTTACATTAGGCGTATATTATAATTTTGAATTCGTATAGGATCATTTTTATTATATATTTTAAAATAATAATTTGATGTATTTTGTAACGGAATACTTGTTTGACTAGTAATTCTAATTTTGTATATTTTTCTCTTAATGTTTATCCATTATTACAAACATGTAAACATTTGATTTTGTTACATGACGTAGGTACTTCATTTATATCTACAATAGGTACCTACTATTAATTTTTTTTTACATATTTTATATTAGAACATTTTATTATGAAACTAAATTATAATATAAACTACTTAATTCCATATTAATTTTAATAAAAAAAAAATCATAATAAAGATTGTAATTTATAATAATATATATTTCATTATAAGTTTGGCTTAGATTTTATGCAAAAAATATGGTAAAATTTGGATATATTTGATATTTATGAATGAAAAGCTTACATGCTAATTGTTACATTTTCACGTGCTGAGAATAAAATGGTTATTTTATTATATATTACATTACTATTATAGCAATTTATTTTATTAATAATAATACATTTGGTAGAATTATATCTTTCCCAAAACAGAATTTATTATATTATTAATTATTATATAATTACTATTATTATTAATTTTTCAGTCTATACCGACTTACCATTGAACGGTGAAATATGTTTATGGTATACATCGGGAATAGCTTAAAATTATCTAAATTAAATGTCACTGTGTTACATGTTATATTACTTATATTATATGACTTTAAAAGTCCTCATTAATAATATTTTTGAATTAGGTACAACAAAATAACCAATATCGTTACTCTTCGTTATATCAAATTTCATGTCAACATTTTAAATTTGTATTGATAAACATTGTAATAATATATATTTTAGATTTTTAAGTTTCAGTATGACCAATTTACGATGAACCATACATCTATACATTAAATTGTAGAGCCTTAGGTGTGAATATTAGGAATATCATGCATTATTATTTAGGTATAAAAAATAATTTTCAAACGTTAATGATTTTGACTAATACAATTTTTTTCATCTACGTAACAAATTTCTCTCTTCAAACGATATTGACAATTATTGTAGTTTTACGATTTATTCGTTTTTTACTTCCAGTAAGTTAAGCTTTTGAGGGATCTTGTATTAGATTTTCATGATTTTTGACTGATCATACATTTTTTTGACATTTATAGAAAATATAATTATTAATATTTATTTAAAAAATTACAAAGTCTATATAAATAAGTATAGATGGTCAAAAACCTGAAAAAACGTAGGTATACGACGTCAAGATGAAGTCATAGGTACGATGTATGTACCTACAACCTCCACAATTCATAAGATAATAATGAGTATTTTATGTAATAAACTGATTAATACAAAAATACAATTTTATCTTTAATTTAAATGAATTCCCTCTTCCAAGTAGCATATTTCAATCAAAAATAATTTTATAATGACGAAATACTGACATTTTTGGAAACGTAGCAACATTTTTTTTTACATGTCAATTTCACCAGCTGTTAATTATATGTTTTTGAAATTGAGAGAAAAGTTGTTTAAAAAATTATGAAAAAAAAACTGTTGCTATTTTAAAAAATGTAAGTTGCAGTATTGCACATGGACACACTGAAAAGATTAGCAATTTGAAAATCATAAAAAAATGTGTATTTCAGTATTCCCTATAACTTGCTGAAAACCTCATTTCAATCCAATATTACTGAACAGAAATATTTTGTGTTACAATTTTAATGAATAACACTGTATAATATGTAAATAAATTTAAAAAAGACAATTTTCTATATCCAATCATTCTACAGAATTTTTGAATATTAATTTTAGCAAACAATTATTATTGTATGCATGTGTCGAGGTAATGCAATTAATTTAACAGCTAGAAATACAACTTCACAATATAAAAATATTTTTTTCCTCAAATTATCGCATTATATCAGTTCATTTATTTCAACTTGTTTCTCGGTTATTTTATTATATAATGTATTTGTAATTTATAGTTAATATATTGTCAAAAATACTGCATTATCTGATTTACTACAAAATTAACCTTTAATATTATTTTACAATTACGATAACTGAATTATTTACAAATTTATTTAAACTTAAAATTAAACTTAATATTATTCTACTATATGGGTAAGTACCTACGAATTAGGTAATGATTTCAATTTTGGGGAATAAATACTATTTTGTCTTCCTAGTTATTTACCCAGTTATAGTATATATAGGTAGCTGGCTAATTATTATAATAAAAACAATAAACTTAGGTAGATATTAAAAGTACAAATTATTTTTTCGATTGTCAACTGATAACTATTCATTGGTAAATAGTCTTTATATCTTATACCTATCTAATGATCGAAACGAAGACAAATCGAAAATAATCTTTTACTGTCCCGATTACAATTCGATAATTACCATAATCCCAATGAATATATAGTATCGTGGTAACTGGTAATACTAACAGTAAATATATTGTTTAAAAATAAAATAATATTTATTCAATTATTCCCACTCAAGTATATACCTACATGGCTACATACTTTAAACAGTATTAAAGATTAACCCACATATTGTAGGTATAAAGTATAATATTTAATTTCCAACTAGGTATACGTTTTAATACCTACTTAATTATATATTTGTATAATATTGTAATATGAATATATGATGGTTTTTTACAAACGATATCAAATGTAACACTCTATCCATTTTTTGAACTATAATAATTTTGAAATAATTTTGTTTGATACTGTAATGTTTTTGTATAGGTATTTAGTGTTATAGGTATCTACTATATATATACATATAATTACTATAATATAGTGATCATAAAGACAGGTAGTATATTGTGTCTATATCTTAATTTAATGAGTTTCGTAGAAGAAAAACGTGTAAGTACCTATTTATTATAATATTTTATTGCATATGATTCGTCCAAATAGGCAAGACGACTTTGTAATTATGGCACGTGACGGCAGCGGGTATTTTGCAAACAACGATGGGAAGAAGTCTACGTTTATTATTATTACTATTATAAAATGAATAAAAACTAGTATCGTCTCTCGCCTCCGTCACTCCATCCGGGGTCTGGTTTCTTGCTTTTGTGTTTTAACGCGTGCAGTTTTATACAGGCGCAACATCTATCAGATTCCCCGACTTTTTATAATCTGTTAGCTAAGTATACATGGAAATAGTTTATGGACATAGATAGTGATCCGTAAAAAAACATGTTTCACTCACGGAGCATATTAAAATTTATTGCATTTTAACATCAAGATTCCAAGTCATTAATCCAAATACTTTAGTGCCAACTGCACACGTACATTATACATATAGCCATAGAGATTAGACCATAAGCAAATTATAAGATTTTACTTGGAAGAATACTTTTCTCCATTTATATATATTTCAGATAAATACAAGCAAATCCAATATACAACACTTATGTACTAATGACAGCCTTAAAGATACATTTTAATATGGCTTGGCCAGTATAATATAGGTATACTATATAATATTAAACTAAAGTTAAAATAAAATTAGTACTAGAATATATTTTTTATTTGACTTTTCAGCCAAAAAAAAACTTATAATATATCATGTTTGTTTCATATTTGCGGACACAAAACAAATGTAAAATATATAACTATTCATATCTATATATAAAAATAAATGTGGTCTTTTGGGCAAATGCAATCGAAATGTATATTTGTGGTCAATTAAATTAGTATTACCGGAATATAAGATCAGTAGTGCTATTTGAGGTTGATTCCAATGATGATAAAATAATTGCCGATCGATGGATACTATTACGGTAAATACGGGTGGTTTAGGTACAACTGTTGTTTGGATATAACATTATATTAATTTAAGGTGGGCGTTGGCGACTTCCACGTTAATATGCTAGTCGATGGCCATCCCCCCCCCCAAAAAAAAATAGTTATATATTTCCATAGGCCTTTCGAGGAACGCTTTATTTAGGCTTGCAGGCGCACGGAGCGATAAAAAAAAAAAAAACAACGGTCGTATAATTTTTTATCCGGGTGATTCTAAGAAATTTACGATCGACCACAAACACGCGCACTTATTATAAATTATATTATATTATACCGATCGCATAGGGGCCGACACCGAAAAGTGCGTAAACAGTGTATATTATATAATTTAAAATAAAATATACTATAAAAATCACATTTTAATAACTTAGGTCTAGGTTATCACATTTTTGCATCGATATAATATTATATAATAATATATTACCATATTATATTATATTCTACATTTACGAATAAACATGAACGTATAATATATAATAATATATAATATTATTATCGTTTAAAAACGAGGAATGGCAATCGTCGAAACATGATGTGGAACAAAAGTTAAATCGAATTTTTTGATTTTTCTCTTCGAATGGCTTTGAGATTAAATATTATCAGTGGCGTAATTTGGGCAAAACATCAGGGGTTGCAAAAATTACTTAGGATGCACTAACCCGTGGAGGCTTTGCCCCCCCCTCCCCAACATTATAAAATAATCAATGTTTTAACATACGTAATCATATAATTATATTATTAAATTCACTATTAATATAAAATACGTTATAAGCAAGTATATATTTTAATTTTTCTTATAATACCTAAACTATGAATTTTAAATGTTTATTAGTAGGCTTTAGTTAGCTAAGTTAGCTTTAAACGACGTGGTACTTTAGATGAGTCAAATTGTTTTATGACCTCATCGTTATTAATAGTTGACGATCTTTCACGTTCTATTTGCAAAATTCCTAGGTGATTTAATCTGGATTGTCCCATAGTAATTCTCAAGTAGTTTTTAAACGACGAAGGCATGAGAAGCTTCTTTCCCATGATGCTGAATTTGATGGAATAGTTAGAAAAAGCTCATATAATTTTGCCAATGTTGGAAACCCAACTGCATTATCGCCTGATCTCATATATTTAATTTTAGATTGAATAATATTTTCTTTATTTAAGCTATATACATCCTGTTGAATATTTTTTTTTCAGACTTGAGTTCACTTTCATTAAAACCATACATTGTACTAACATCTTCAAATTAAGTGAAGTTTATTGGTTCATTTATATCTTGCAAACAGTTTAAAATATGTTGTTTAACATAATTGTTCTCTAAAATTTTTTTTTCATAGTTAATTAATGACTAAATATTAACTATAGCCTATTTAAATTTTTTTACTAACGAAAACCACAAATAATATGGAAATTTCAGGGGTTGCAAATTTATACTTATGCAACCCCTTCATTAAATTTGGGGTCGCAAGTGCGACCCCTTGCGACCCCCCAATTACGCCACTGAATATTATATACACATTACACAAATACATAATATGCACAGGTACATAATATAAATAAATATATATACACACACACATATATATATATAAATATACATATATATACACACATATATATATATACACATACATACATATATACATATATAATATATATATACATACATGTATATCGTACGGCTCGATGATGGCAATAACATTATAACATAATAACTGTAAATAATAATATTATTATATGTGTCGAGGCGACAAAATGCTGTCGCGTCATCGGGTCGTATTATAAATAACAATATCGTTCGCGTGCCGTCGCCCGGCCGGTCAGACGATTCGGTCGTCTTCGTCGTCGTCGTCCTCCTCCGATCCGGTGCAACTGCTCCTGAGCGACCTCTCCTCGTGCACCACGTCCAGCCGGTCGCAAAGGTCGTCGTTGAGCCGGGCCGCGGCCGCGCCGTCCGCGTCCAACAGCGAGTTGTAGTACGTGTTCATCTCCTTGCCGGCCGCGACGGCCGCGGGTATCGGCACCCGTATCGTCGGCGTCGTGTCCCGCGAGGTCAGCGTCTGGCTCTCGCGGCGCCACGCAGAGGAGTTGCGGTACCTCAGCTCGTCGTCGACGGGTATGAACAGGGACGAGAACACGGTGAGGGCGACGAACGCCACGCCGCCGACCAGCAGGGCGTACTTGAGCCCGGCGAGCACGGCCGGCCCGACCCGGAGGTACACGAAGAACTTGTTCAGCATGTGATCCGGCAGCTTTTCGAATCCCTGAAATGCCGCACAAGACAACGTTGTTATAGAAATATTTTTTTATGTTATGTGTTTAATGTTTCGTTGGGTTTTTTTTTTTTTTTAATTTGTTGTTTATGTCTTGTAGCTGGGGGGGGGGGGGGAGTTATCTAAAATGTTTTGCGCCACGTAGATCGTTACGACTTACACCGTGACGTCGTTGTGTTGGGCATGGGAACATAAATTAATATTATTGTATCTTTCTGACCGATTACGCGTTACATAGTTGCCATGACCACCAAACAATAACAGAGATGAAATTAATAATGTTGTAGAGACCATTTATCTATTCTGTGTAGAGACGTAGAGTTCATAGGTTGCCACTAGCATCTATCTGATGATTAACATAATTAGGTTACCATACCAACCTCATAATACTTTTTTAAACTCTGAGCCTGAGCGTAGCGATGAATGTACTAAGTTAACAAAGCAAACCATTTACCAATGTATATAGTGTGGATACTTCTTGATTTGAATAATTTTTTTCTTTCTAGGGTTTTATTTTTATAAATTACTATTTGAATACTTCTATTTTTATAGGTTCACTACAAAATCATATTATTAGTACGTATATTATTTTTTTTCGTCATTTGTAGGCCATATCCACTTTGTAAATAAAATACGCAATCTTAAAATGATATTATGTTTATATTTTTTCCGTTTATTTTATACATTAATTACTTATTGAACATGTTACAAGAACAACTAAAACCCAAGTTTTGAAAAGAGGAGAACTTTTACTGCAATATTGGTTTTATTATTTTGAGAAAGGTATATTTTAAGGAAACTGAAAAAGCATATAATATTACACTGCTAAAGTTATTCTCTTTTTTTATTTAGGTTCTTTACTTGAATTGTAGTCCGATTGGTTATTAATCGTGTGAAACATTATTAATGACAGTGTTTTTTATTCTTATGAGACATGAGATATGTTTTTTTTATCAAAATCTCTGACAGTATTTCACTTTAGCGCTTACGCTTGATACTGTTTTAACAAGTTGACTGCCTTGAGATTCATATGTGATACACTCAAAACTTTCGATTATTGCCCTTGCTATTTTATTTATACTTGTCAATTTCGTCTGGAGTATCATATATGATACTCAAAATTTTTTGAGATTATTTATTGATTTATATCTAAAAGGAATTTTCCACACCAGAAACACTAAAAAAATTGAGTAGGTAAAATGATACTCAATTTTTTTAGTGTTTCCGGCGTAAGAAATTATATCAATATAATATATTATGTATATATAATATATAAAATATAGCGATATAATATATGTCAATAGATCCTAGCATTGGTTGAATGCATTTTTAGTTCGAACTTATAAGAGTTTCATTAAACGAGATCGAGTTGACATTTTGTTGTTGCTTTCAATATTTCGGGTTTTGTTTAGTTGAGTACACTTTGTTTTTAAAAGTAATATCATATGATTTATCAACATTTTTTCAGAAATCGAATAGTTAAAAATGTTCAAATGTCCCTTACTTTATACAAAATAACGTGATTAAAAATGAAGGTTATTAGTTTATCCACTCATCCCATATAAATGTTTAATGTTATATATTCGGATTGTTTTTTTGTTTATCGTTTTCATTAAGATTTTTGAAGGCTAAACATAAAAATACATTATAATTTTTTATATTTTGCGATATATTTATGTATAATACATGAGTTAATAAAATATATGGGTACAGTGTGGAATCATTAATTTAACAGCCAAACGTTATGTATAAATATTTGAAAGTTGCATTGTATATTTTTCTCAACCAAACTTATCTATTTTACGACCAAAAAGCAAATCTTTTTTTACAATATTTTTATCATACATTTTGAGAGTGTATCAAATTTTAATTTGCATTGTTTCACCAATTTTAAAGGCTTTACTTTTTTTAACACAAAAAATAATGTACCAATAAGTGGTTGTAGGTATAATATTATAGTGTAGGTACCTTTAATAATTATTATAGGCTATAGTAAATATTAATTTAGGTTTTTAAGAAAGATTTATATAAATTGTTTAAAAATTATTCCAATATAATTAAGCAAGCAGCTCACCTTTTATAATTTTTATCTTTTTATCAATAGATATTACGCATTTATATGCATAGTAATAATAAATCAAAAACTGCTTATTTTAAGTCTAATAACTATCAACATTTTCAACAAGAAGATCATCTGCTTAATATTTTAGATACCGTTTAAAAAGGTGGGTGTTATTGCGAAAAAATAATTTTGTTTCACAACAGGACACTCTAGCATAAAGAATGTAAATAATTGAAAATATAGTACCTATTTAAGTAAACTTTAAAATTTCAAAAATCTGAATTTAAATAAATGCATAGTTGAATTGGAAATATTAGTTTGTATGAATACTGCTTGGTGAATCAATTATCAGTCTATGTATTTGATATTATAATATTTCGTACAATGTACAACTGTACAAGGTACAAGGGATTGTTTGAGAAAAATTTTAACTGATGTTATAACGACCGACTTTCCAATAATTAAAATGCAAACTGGGTAAATTAATTTGAACAGATAAGTTATTCGCGTACTATACCGACCTATTTTTAGTGTTCAAATTCATCATTTATTAGGATTGCTAGAAAATCATACGAGTTAACCTCATGTCCTCATTATCGTCTTCGAGATAGCCTTAACCAATTAGCCATACTTACTATTTTTATAAACTAACAATTTAAACTTAGCATAGTGGCTGTGAACCTATTAAAAGTATTCATTCATTTAAATTTGTATCAGATTAATTTTAATATTTCATATCGTTCGTCTTGTAATGCAATTATTTTTATTTTTATTATGAAACGTCCGTATGACTTATTTCTGTTAATTATTTAGCACTCAACGAAAATTATTTATTCGTTTTGTTTACTATGTTGCGTTGTTACTTATTATTAGTATATTTTATGTTGTCTCATTATTATGCACGTTGTCATAATAAATAGTGACAGAATAATATTGTAAACTAAATAAATGGGCAGATACTTACAATCTCCGTCCACACTAATGGTATAACCAAGTTGCTACAGTGTTCCGTGTTTGCCATGTCCGATATGTCACCTAGAGCAATGTTGATTTGCATTCTGACGTACAGTTGTGTGGGCATACCCGTTTCCTATATAAACACAAACAATAGGTAGTAAATAATAAAATAAATTGTAATTACAATTGATTTTTGATATTTGGAAAACACACAACAACAATGTGGAATGTAATCATCGTAATATATTATAAACTATTATATGTAGGTTATAAGTATTATAACCTACCTATTTATGTTATGATAATAATTATCGTCTTACCGGGTTGATGAAAAAATAGGTTTCGTGCTTTTCTTGATCTGGAGTCATTCCGTCAATGGCGTCTAATATCGATGGGTCAGACTTGTAAAAGTGAGGGTAAGATAATGCGATAGGAAAACCTTAAAACAAAACCAAAATAGATTTGAACTTTAAAAATCTGCTTATAACAACGTGTTGCGCGTAAAATACATTTATGCATATATGGCGCTGTAGTATCATAATAATATACAGTCAAGTATTTTTCCAATGGAAATAGTATTGTAAGGCTTTAAATTAATTTTGAATTCAATTTGAAATATCATTAGAAATCATTAAAGGTCATCTCAGAAATCAAAAGTGATATTAAAATTAAATTTTTCTATTAATGATAGGTATTCAAAATGTATATTGAAATTATGTTCAAAATTTAATTAGAAATCATAATACAGTTAAATTGATATTGTGCAACACTGCAACAATATAAAAATCATAAAATTATAACATCAATACATATTATTACATTATTTAAAATTTTCATCAGAACAAAAATATTGATAAGTGAAATTGAAATCAAAATCAAAATTTTTAATTTTTATTTCAAGTCCGGTAGTAGGTATAGTATGATAGTTTGTAGTCTTACCATAATAACAGTCCGTGACATCGATCAGTCCCGGTTTCAAACATTTGTTTTTACGACAAAAACACTTATTAGCCGGGTTGTTTGCACCGTTGTCCAATGATCCGTTTTCGAAAATATACTTGTTCACTAGCAAGCCGTCATGCAAAAACAGTTCACTATTTTTTACCTATCGTAATAAATAAACATGAGTGTTATTCGTGTTGATAGCGTTTTGTACTGGCAATACATTTTATCGATTCGTTGGAACGAAACATAAACGCCACAGCGTTGAATTTACAATATATCAGTGCCAATGAAACTGGTTTGTTAAGAGGACGACAAGCAATAATTTCTCAAGTGGTTGGGTGTAGTAGTACATTTTATTGAAATGTTAAGAAAAATGTCAGTACCTACTAACTCGAAATAACTTACAAATGGTCCCAAACAGTAACATAACCTAACCTAACCTGTTGGTTATTGGCTAATTTCAAAGCAAAATAATTTTCAATGCAATTATAGATAAGGAATCAAATTTTTGACACAAAAAGAGAGTCTACGTTGAAAAAAAAAATGTGATTTAAGTTTAAAAATGAAAAAATAATAATATAAGGAAGTATGGCTGGTTATTTTTATATTATTTTCGATATAAAAAGAAATTTAAATAATATTGTCAAAGTTATCATCTTTATGATGAATTATAGACCGAGTGTTGTTGCATACGCAAAACGAGGTTCAACAAACTATTTGAAAATGTAACTTTTGCGTCCTCCGGAGTCCAGAAGCAACGGGTGGCTTGTAGTTATACGCGCACTATAATACGTTTACGTACCATAGGAATTGCTCTGCAGAGAGATTTCCTGAAGAACATCAATTGTGTGCCATCGTCTGACACTGATGGAAACTTAGTACCATCCGAAGCACCCGACACTTTGTTGCAAGGGGACGCTGGCCATTGTGGCAGATATGGTCTTCTGTTGTAGTTATCTATGGTCCCGGACTTGGACACGTCACCCGAGCCTGTGTATATCGTTGCACTGTCGCCTGTGAAGTCGTACATCTGCAATGACACAAAATAAGAACAACATCAAAAGAAAGAAGAAAAGAAAAGAATAAATGTTGTCAGTGTATAGCATAATATTATATACGCGTTAGGCAACAATACTATTGACAGTATACTGACCGAAGTTGAAAACGATTACGAGCTTAATAAGTTAGGAAAAACACATTCTTTGAGCTTTTAGCAGCTTACAGAGTTCCGGGATTCTATACGTTAATGAAAGAAAATATCGTATGATAAGGTACCTACAGACTATACATGTTAAAATAGTAATTAGAAATCAAAATACCAATAGTATTATTACAATAGTAGTGAATATGCGTCGTCAAATGTAATAACGACATGGTATCTAAACATTAAAATAATAATTTTAAATTAAATTTCCCCCTACATTTAATCACGCCTCAAGTGTGAGCGTTTTCGGTTAGTACCAACTATGATCTATGAATATTTCAATATTCTTAAAAAAGAAGCAACAACTTTATCTATCAACTACATTACCATTGAATAATATAGATTATGTAGGTCTACCTACCTAATAATAAAATGGTAAAATAAAGTAAATACTATTTGAGTTAAAGAAGTTCTAGTTAACCAAGTTCGACTGTAATATAATATATCACAAGGACGTCCCGACTTATGTTAAGTATGGAAAAAAACAAAAGAAACCTATGGCTAATTTATCCTAACCTGCTTGGTTACGAATCGTAAATATATTATGCAGGCGGAAAAACACTCGGACATATTGTAATATATTTAATATATTTCGTGGGTACAAATCGTATCGCGACGCATTAAAATGAAATATTTCGTAAAACACCACAACTCGTCGCAAAAATATGCAACAATCATTTTCTGTTAAGTACAGCCTTAAAATGTTGCAATGGTCACCCACCGACAACAATGCACACATAATATTACTATCAAAATCAAATAATGAACTACTCAACTACGTATATAATGTACCGCCGTGCAAGTAGGTATATAACGTCATAATGCCGTGTAACGAGCTATAAATATTAAATTATCATATTATAATAAAATTCATTACAGATTTGATTATTTATTTGTCGAGACGCGCCCTGGGTGCCCACTTCAGGTATGTATAGTCGTCATTTTTAAATTTATTTTCACAACTCGGAAGTATTAAAATTGAAAATGCATAAGTAGGTAGCCTAGGTAGGTGTAGCGACTCGTATTCAGATATAGATTAGTTAGAGTTTTTACTGGTGCGAAACGGACGAAGCCGAAAAGCTTATAGAAAATATTATTACTTATCATAAGTATTTATTTACAATAAGTTGTAGGTAAATCATGTATTGAAATGTTGTTTATAACACGACCGTTTGTTTAATTATTTTCTTCCCGTGGGTAGGTATATTATAATTTGTATAAATGCTTGGGGATATTTTTTGTTTCCCTTGTCGACAGAGAATGAGAAGATATTCTAAACTGTTAATTGATGATTAAACCTACTATGGTAATAATATTTACCATACATAATAATTTCAAACTTCTCTAAACTATTGAATTTCAAGGATTTCGAATATATATATATATCAATATACCTATATTGTAAACTGTACCTACCTTACCATTTACGTACATCGTACGTACCTATACAAGAGTACGGAGGTATATTTATGTGTCTAACAAAATTGTATAAAATGTTTATTTTTTTCATTAATGTATATATTATTTCGTATACTTCCCTTATTAAAATTCAATTAATTTTATTTATAGTTGTAGGAAATCCACTCCACGAACTGGCAAAATATGATTGCCTGTTTTTGTTTACATGCATTACATTAATACGCACTTACCCATTTTGTTTACCACCTGACCAATACCGTATTTTTATTCACAAAAAAAAACCATTATTTGAATAATTAATTTTTAAGAGTGAAGTATGTTCATAGTTAATAATTATACACATCGAATTAACATTCGGTACGTCTATACCTATAGCTATAATATCTAACTACCTACTATTATAATATCAACGGTTCGTACACGAGCGTGTGTATTTTTTTCCTTTAACAAACAATTAAATTAAAAATAATGTTTTAGGTGTACAACCTGCAGATTTGTTATGAATTATGATTAATTATCATGTTTTAACAAATCGAGGCCAACTGTGCAGCGAACAATAACCAAGATTCTTTGTGTGATCTAATCATCGTTCATTATATTCCGGGTGTATAAACTCGAGTATTATATTAAAATACATAATTTATAAATTATAAACCACACAGTTTGGCTAATCCGAACTTCGGATAAAATTTCCTGTATGGAACTACACGGTCGTGTCGATTAGACAATAATATATAGCCTATAGTACACGTGCGACGCACACACGAGTTATAATATACACCGTACGTTTTTAATGATTCGGAAGAGGCGAAGAAACGTCCGACCACGCACTCGAATAGACATAAAAACAAATAACTATGCAATTTTCAGCTACACGTAACTGGTTTCGTTTTGAGCACGCCTATTGAATTTGAACATCGATTATACAGAATGATCCGTTTTAGTGTATTTACTCATAATTCCGGAGGAAAACATTTTAAGGTATATTTTTTCACTATTTTTATTGTATAATATTATATTTTTCTTGAGCATCTGAAGTTTCAATGTCAATGAAATACTTATTAGGAAAGTGCTTATCTAATACTTATAAGTTCTAACTAAACACTAATAGTACAATCCAAATTGTATACATAACAATTATATTCTGCTTTATAATATGAAATAAAAAATGAATTTTGTAATCTAAAAAAGTAAAAATACCTAATAATAATGAAGACAAAATATAGTAAAATACGTTTTTTAAAAAACATTGTTTGGCAAAGAATTCAAATTCAAATTATATGAAAAGAAATATTTTAAAAAGCGTTAATACTCAACAAGATCAACGTTGTCTGCTAAATAACCACTCTGTATAATAAATATGTTACTATCACAGTTTAAACGTAAAAATGAAATATAAATGGATGTACATTTTTATAGTTTTGTGTCGAAAAAATGGAAAAACTTTTTAAATGCAACAGCTAATTTATGTATTTATTCAGTTTAATAAATAACTTTTGACGTATAGTCGTATGGATATAAATAATAATTGTGCCATTAGGTATTATATATATTTTTTTCGTCCAAAATTTTACAATATACCTACTCAATAATTAATAACAATAATAATGACTCGTCTGCGATCCCACAAAGGACGCTTTGGTAAGTACGTAGACTTTGACACTTTGACTATATGACATTAACATGTAGGAACAGGCTGTGCAGCTGCTCACTTTAAATGTTTGATATATTTACAAATATTATTATTCATAATAATATTACGAATCTATTAATTGGAGGCAAAATGTATAACGAAGATATAAAATAATTATATTACTAAAAAAAAAATTACTAACGTAAAACTGAAAAAGTCATATACAAGGAGTTTGATAGTTTTCACCTATAATGTAATGTAGCCGGTATACTAATATTAATAATACTATATAGTTAACCAATTTATAAGCATATTATATTAATATAGTATACCAATATACCATATCTAAATTTAAAACAATAGCCAAAAAAATGTATTTTTGCCTAAATAAATTAATTTTAAATAGTTTAT
Source organism: Nasonovia ribisnigri (assembly GCA_027563435.1). Lineage (NCBI taxonomy): Eukaryota > Metazoa > Arthropoda > Insecta > Hemiptera > Aphididae > Nasonovia > Nasonovia ribisnigri. Next base: position 264,127 of record JANEHU010005102.1, on the reverse strand, counting down.
TCTTATGTCGGTGAAGTTGCCTCCCCCCAACTTTGTCCAGTCAATTTCAAACCTGTACAAATATTTAGGGCCAAATTCATTGATATTTATTTTTTCAGTTATTGATCTTCACTGTCAATGTAATACTTTTTAGTATTTTCTAAACTTACCCTGTCTATGAGGCCCAGCTTGTCAAACGCGATCCAGGACGGCAAGAACTTGTTGCCAATAGTCACTAATGGACTTTCGTAACCAAACATGAACTCCTTAGCCGTTTGTCTGATAAATGGTTTGGATTTCGTTTGGCGAATAAGTAGATTGACACCCATCCTGGTGATCAAAGAGGCTTCTGACATAACACTGGCAAAACTCTATAAACACACAGCGAAAAAAATAATTGAATAAACATTAATCTAGAATTGGAAACGTGATTATACGCAAAACAATAATTATTAGAGAAATTTTCGTTGGGTTGAGTTTCAAAAATCCAAATATTTAAATCGGAGGTCGGCAACCCACAGGCTTTATAACAATTTTATGCGGCTTGAATTAATTACAAATTACAAATTATAGTTTGTATAAAAGTAGACATTATAATATTGTATGAAAACTACGAACTAAGATAGTATGGACTGGAAATGGTGGATTAAAACGTTGTTTGTTTGTAGATACCTTATTAAATTAATATACCTATCTAAGAGTTAAAACTTAATAAAACAAAAATTGATATGACTTTATATTTTATTTAAAATAAAATAAGGTATATTAGAATATACACTGGAAAAATGTATATTTATTTTTTGGTCGTTGGTATCAAAAAGGTTCCCGACCCCTGCTTTAAATTATTATAATAATGTATAATTTGATGAAAACATAAGCTAATTACCATTTGGTTGAAGCTTTATACATTTAGCTAGTAAAAATGTATAGATAGGTACTCAACATTTTAAACTTGATTTCAATAGAAGGTGTCATTAAAAAATATTTAAGGATTTAATTATTATTCATTTGAAAAACCAATGGTCAATATAAGGTTAATGATATTGACGAAAATATTATTTAAAAACATATTAATATGGTAATTTATTGAGGTTTGAGTATATCTATACGAAATCCTTTGTTTTATTGCTATATATAGGTACTTTGGTTGATATGGACGGTTTACCACGTACGTAAAGATATTATGGTAGTTAACTGAGAGAATTTGAGAGCTTTCTTTGTTGTTTATGCAATTTTAATCGAAATTTAAAAGCGACGTGGGTGAGTTACTTGAAATTGGCACACTTATTCTTATTTTGTCTGCAGTTGCTTATAAACGATTTACTTGCAAATCCTGAAGTGAACTAGCAAATTATCACAACTAGCTATTTAAAAGCTCGCAAAATATTGGTCAAGATCTCGATTCGCTACGCCCAAGTGGGTGGGCCAACTTCACGTATAGGTACGTCACTTTACCACGCTTTAAAATAATTACTCGTTATTATGGCAATCGATCACCGAACATATTTTGACCGTACCTATCTGTATGTCCACATTTGAGTTTAATTTATTATGTCTACAGCAGTAGGTACCATGGCTGATGGATCGGTATCGTTAAAAAATATTTTGTTATATTTGATAACTTACCAGGAGGGCAATGTTTGGTAATATCAACACGTCGTCTTCTTTCCCAGTATTCAGTTCCGGCACCCATGTCAACGGAAATACAGGCGTCATCGTCAGCGTATCGTTACTATTAAACGTTACGTTTTTGTGTGCCGAATTTTCCCTGAAAATATTTCAATCTTACTATTAAAATATAAATTAGGTAGGTGTACATACATGCTTTATCAAATGAATCGTTGCAAATAGAATCAAATAAAGGCATAAGCACACACACACAGTATAGCCACTACAGCTATAGGGTGGTATAATTATCAACAGGTAATAAATAATTAATCTAATGTATGTTGAGGTAGTTGATTATTATAACAATTAAATATAATTGGTATTGAAAAAAAAAATGTAAATCAATTTACTATTTTTCTCATCATATTTTATATTGGCCATGATTTAATATTTGATATTGTCGTGTAAAATGGTGTTACGTGACACATTAAAATGTCTGAAATACATTTGTACAGTGTCTTAAATATATCATCACTCCAGCACATACCACTATAACCAGTGAAAAAAATAAAAAAGCTCTAATACAAGTTATAGGGGATTTTTTTTTTTTAATTGTAGCTTTGTGAAATTATAAACTTAAAACGAGTGTGGATATATCGTTAATTGTCATACACTGACCTATATTTAATTTTTAAATGTATAAGTTTACATTCTAGAAGACATATCAAGTCGCAGTTATCTCGTTTCACTCGTCTCATCACAAGCCTTGTATAATAATTTTAAATTTTAAAGGAATGATGAATTATATTACCACATAAAAAAATTATGTTGAATAGAAACCAATTTTACGAGAAAATGTTCAAGTTTTTGTTGAAAACTGGTGTGCAAGTTGTTCAGGGAAATACAATACATCGCAAAATTAATCGAAAATTCTGTGTTCTATTCTACGTACATATATTCCTAAACAGTGTTTATCAAAATATCGACATTTAAAAAGGTAAATAATCGTTTTTATGATGTGTATAAAAAATAAAATCTGTTACAACCACATTACAATTTTTCGTAACAATTTATTTTTTATTTTTAAGGGGGTACCACCTACCTAAGTGTAATTCAAAATTCTGAAAAATATAAAATTTGTATAAATGCTTCAACAACAACATTTCTGAAATATTGAATAAATATAATATATTCGTGTTATTCATGGTCAATTTATGAACAACAATTATTTTTTACGGTAACGTTATATTATTATAGCAAATCAATTTAGTGTACACAACTATGGGCACCTGCAGAGTAAAGAGCTACCTATTCGCTCTCTCAAGCATTACACTCGTTTGCGTTGATTGAAATGTTACATTGGGAACGATTAAAAATATCGCAACTATTTACTATCATCGGACAGTATACCCATACACACCTAGTATCTTAAAAGCTTTACTGAAGCTTAACTAAATTAAAATTATTCATGGACCATCATAAAATCGCTTATAATGACGTGTATCGTCGCGTTTATCCTCTTACCTGTCTATACAATATATATTACAATATTGTTTGATTGATTGATGTAAGTACGCATCTAAAACGCTCAAAAATTATTTATATAATTATCTGTATCAAATTTTCAAGAAACAAAAAGAACTACTAACCATTATAATTTATTGCTTGGGTAATTTAACCGCAAATGTACAACTTATGTTAAATACATAACTAGTATTAAAAAATTAGTCAAAGTCATGAAAATTTGCAAGTTATCTAGTGTGAAAAATTCTTATAATTTCAACAAACTTACATTTTGTCCTCTTATAATTTGGATGAAATGGAAGGTATATTACACACGCGTGACCGCGTAGTACTTACTTATCTGGATGCGATTAAAATTTATAAAAATGTCGTGCCATGCTAAGTTATAATATACAAAGATTAGTCAAAAATGAAATCATTATTCACAACCTGTTGAAATAAAAATATAATACCTTACACTGGTTTTTAATTTTTTTTATTAACTACCTATCATAAGATCACGGATTTACTCTAAAAATAGAACTATCAAATTACGTATATGCACGAGGGTGATGTACAGAGTCACGTTAATCACTAATAATATCGTATGATTTTAACTTCTACATGACGCTTGGCTACTAACGAAATCGTATCGACGACAACAAGTATTAAGTATTAACGTCATAGACAACCATTAAAGATGATTTGAAAAACTGTACGTATCCTATACTTATACCTACTACATCTATGTGTAATAGTCTTTCGAACCAAGCACTGCTGCACCATAATAAAATCTCACCCTCAACAAAATCAACACTAAAATTTGTATACTTGGCTTAGTTATTTTGGTATGGATATCTTAAGTACTTATATTCTATAATAGTAGGAAGGCATACTACACAATAATAATAATATATTTTTTATTTTGTTGCTCGGCGCGGCGCAGTGGCTGAAACCAAACACGCTACGTGATTGAGAGTAAGCAACGACCGCTGCCACTAGTTCTCGGATGGGTGACCACCCGGTGTGTAACAACCTTACCACACATACACGTGTCCCTAACCATCCGTTTTCAACTGTACCAACAATTCCAACCTTACCGTACCAACCCTATCAACCTTACAGGCTAATCGCTTCAGTCGTCGAAGTCTTAAGCTAATAAAAAAAATATATATATATATTTATTTTTATTCCAGAAATGTGTTATGTTAAGTTATATGATAGATATGCCACGTGTATGATATTATTAAATTTATGTTAAGAAATGTAGAGCTAAAAATTCACTTTTTATTTATAAACTCATATAGCTACTAGTTACTACTAATCGAATCGAACCCTGAAATGTTTATGATGAATACTATTATAATTAGTAATTTTTATAGATATATACATACATTTAAAATTATTAATTAATTTTATTGTTTACATTAAATTTATATTATAAGTAAAAATATTTGATAAAATGTAACCAATTAAGTTTATAATTGAATATAAAATATACTATGGACTAAGGACAATTTCATTTTAAAAAAAAAAAAACATTAAATCCCATTTTAATATATCTTATTAGTTATTACTTATTTAAATTCCTGATTTCTCAAACATCCTTGAATATAATTAGTTAACTAACCTAACCGAAAACCACAGTTTTAATTTTCTGTAGTGGAATTTATTTTACTATATTATTATTCCAAATATGTGTACCACCTAACCTAGATAAACGAAGATGGTATATGTACACACTACACAGGTATAAGTGTAAAACGTAATCTCAGTTTATATTTCATTATGAATACAACGTATAATGTTTGAGAAATAATATTAATTTATGTTTATAAATATCAGCAATAAGACAAAAAATATCCAATTTTTTTAAAATTTGTTTAATTCTTTCCGGCTGTTCGCTCGAGTATACATTATGGTAATAATACAAAAACAATAGACACTTATAAATTACGTACACCGACACACCGCGAAACGTCCCTGAATTCGATTACTGCCCGAGGTAGTTTTTGCTGTTCGGGATTGGTCATATAAACCAAGACCATGCCGCCCGAGTGTTACATAACTACAACTGCGGAGACGTTTTTGTAACAGGTTAATCGTTTCGTTACCTATCTATACGTATTGATATGTGATTAGTGTAGTAAAAATATGGTATTTTTTTTTTGTATTTTACCATTTATACCTTGCATAAATTATACGTCCATTAAAATTTGCATAGTGCCTATACTGTATGTATTAAACTGCAGTGTAATTTATTAATTTTGAATTAAATTATAAAAAAGTATATAGAAAAAACGAATGAATATTTTTAACAAGTTTACCAGGATTTGGTAAATCACTATATTTTAGCTCAAGAAAAATTTTTTTTTTATTTATTTACATTTCTTGGTTTTTATACAAATTTTACACTTTTGTATAAAATAATTCTATATCTTATTGTATAATACGATATTATTAATTCATGTGTCTTATACAAATTATAAATTAATATCTATATAGTATAATATGGATATTCATAATCGGTTGGAAAAAAATGTATCTTTGTTTTGGCGTTCCATCCGTTGTGGTTTGCCTTCACGCGAAACCCCTGTATACATATCACGTTGAGTAACGTCTAAGTATAGCGTCTGTAAGTTGGAATATTCATAATCTGCACGCAAAATAATATATTTTGATCTTATGTTACTGCAATGTTTTTTTTAAAAAAAAAACATTTTATCCGTTTTTATTTTTTCCTGTTTTTGCGATTAGGTGCCATACAATATTATCATTAAAATGTCTTATATTTACGGCACGATGTGATTTGACGCACCCGTATTCAGATGAGACGAATCTATAGGTTTTTTTTTATACTAGCTAGGTATATTGAGACGGCACGAAAAAGTACCACACAGCGCAGATAAGTAATTATTTTAAATTAAAAATCATAAAATGTGAAATATTATTCATTACAATATTCATGTATAAATACCCTCTATAATTATCTTATTACACTGTGTATCTTTAAAATAAAATCGCAGATTATTAAACCTGATCGGTTCGTCTTAAGTATGAATTTTTTCTTAACTAGTATCATTATGTAGACGCACTACAGACATATAATTTCGGGGCCTCGGTGTAGAGTATTCATTTAATTAGTATTTAAAATTCAACACTATAGAAATGTTTTTATTCAGTTAGGCAATAATTATAAGTTATAACCCAAATATATTAATTTTTTACATACACTGTACATGTACAATGTATATTGTACTTTTATTTCAAATATTAAGTTTGATTTCGATGGAAATAAAATCCCCCAACCCTTGGTATATTATTTTTTATATGTGTCTATGTACACGAAAAGTAGTCGAAATAATGCTTCGATTTTCAACTTCAGTTTCCGGAGAGCTATTACATTCGCATTATTTTTATTTAAATTTTTTGTGAGTCTACATACTAGTAATACTTATGTATGAATGGATTTTGAACGCTTACAATCATTTCCGTTGGTATTCAACCTATACCTCTTTCAAACAGTTTTACAAATATTTCATTTCTCTAATCCACAGTTCAAATATAAGTATATAACGTACCTATATTTTTCTCATCTATTCAACATGTGTATTGTATTTGCATCTCATTAAATTTGTTTTTAATCAGTATCGAGTATAGATAATAAGTATTCGTACATATACAATTTTTTTCAAAATATTCACCAATATTACCTATTTTACATGAGTATTTATATATTATCCACATATGTGAGACTGCACGTCTATATAGTGTGTACATATGCTTAAATACGTTCGTTTTAATTGAGTTTTTTGAAGGTTTAATACTTAAATGTTATATGAATAGTATTATTGTAGCGGGTACGGGATAGCTTTGGGTACTTATATATTGTCATTCACCGATCATTAATTCAATTTACACTAAGACGAATGTTATACTGCAAATTGTCTTGGGATTAAAATTATGTATTTTCTACAAATATATTGAATAATTAAGACAGGTTTTGTTATAATAATTAGGTATTTATAGTGTTTAATGCTGAAATGAGTAAAAAAAATATACGCTGTGTATTATTTTACATGTTTCTATTTTCTATCTTTGTTTATTTTATTAGTATAATTATGTTTTTATTCTGAGATACATATTAACTGAAGTGTTATATAACTACACGATAGTGACGTAGGTACCCATTTTATGTATAGTAATTAGTAGGATTACTTCATTTTTATTTTTTCTCAAACAATAAACAATGAAATATTGTAAGGTGCGGGAGGAAAATTTAATTATATCTTAATAACATATTATATCTAGTAATTATAATTGTTTAAATTAATTAAGCTGTAAAAACAAAGTCTTTAATATTAAAAAAAAATAGCAATATTATGTAATATTTATCATAGAGCTATATAGATAATAGATATAGCATATGTCGATGATCGTGCTCTCACTGTTTTTTTTTTATTGATCTTGTGTTTTGATATAATCGATTTTAATCATTTTTTCCGGTTAGAAATAAACTTAGAGATGAAAATTATACACATAAAAAGATGTATTGAATACAATTGTCGTTTTGACTACATATTTTACAAATAAAAAAAATAAACTATACATACATTTGTAAATGTAACTAAATTCATAAAAAATAAATATCAGATAAAACTACACAGGTATTTTAGCAAAGTGTATATCATAAAAATAACATTAAAAATATTATCATTGTTTGTACCGTTATCTGGTTGAACCCAATATTTCGAATTAAAAATTTTTGATGGTAAAATAAATGATTATAATTAATTAATTTTTTTTAATTAATTTTTAGGAGGATTAGCTCAAGTATCAACTAAAACAATTATGAATTCGAATTGTATTAGGTACAAGTTTATTATAGTTCTGCAAAATTATTTTAAAACTTAATAATAATCAAACATTGTATAGGTACTTACATGATTAATTCTACCTACAGATAAACATTTTTTTAATAAGGAATAATGCGTCGATTTTCAATAAGCAAGGTAATAAAAATATGATGGAACGGTCGACGGCAATATATGTATAATATTATTATAATATATGTAGTAATAGTATACGATTTTTTAGTAATTGCATATTTGATTTAATCTTTGATCCATAGGCTGGGCTTGCTACGTCACTGTAAATGGCTTCGTTAGAATTAGTTTTCCGTATTTTATGTGACAGAAATATGAATATTTCTTTCCGTTATGTTTTTTATGCAACTTAATTTTTAATTCCCATGTTTGAGTAAAAATATAAAGTATTAAATATTAAAATATAAGAAAATTGAATAGGTAGGTACACAAATAATAATTAAATAATAATTTTCAACTAAATGTGAAAAATAATAAATTAAAAACAAAATGTGTATATAATATTGTAAATATTAATCAAAAGTAGAAAAGTCGCTTTGTTGTAATAATTACCAGTTTTTGAGTGTATACCATGTCAATAGTCATTGAGACTTACCACATGTAATTGATGAAGTTACTTTAACTTATTGAATTCAATGATCAATCATCTACACGTACCAAAAATGATTTTGTGCGAAATTGATGTGTCGGCATCACTCATAAGTCAGAAGGATTTTATGATTTATTTGTTATAATACTAGTAGGTAATTAACTTTTTTATGGGTAATACATATATGGTATGTCAAACTAATTTTAACATCGTATATTCTATTAATATTATATCATATAATATTATTGTTAATCATGTATAGCTAAGTCAAGCATGTTATTTTATTTTTAATTTAATTTTTGTAAGATCCAGTACGCTCCTTTTTCAGGAATATAATATTTTATAATATATATGATACTCTCGCAATACATAAGGTGCCTACGTCTAAAATAATTTTTGTTTTTAAATATCAATTTAACATTCATTACACACCTGTAAACATACGGTCCGACTTCTTGAAACCGCAGTTTTTCGTCTCTCCCGGACAAGAAATCTTCACGGTTTGTTATGTTGAATATGTATACCTTTAGATAAACGGCTGGTTCTGGCGTTTTCCACATCTCGAACGTCTCGTCACCTTTGACCATTACGAGTTTCTGAAAACAATAAATATATCAATGATAACACAATGCGTTTTCCCAAGTTCGTTATTCAATAATCTCTATAATTTATGAACAATGTCGACAAATTATCGTATTTTATCAAAATCGATGAATTCAATATTTGTTAATAGTCGAATTTCATATCGATCATTGCAAAGAAAATAGTAGAATAGTAGATACGTTTTATGCGGATCTGAGCAAGGAATTCTCGGGGCCGGAAAAAAAACAATATTCAGATTTCAGGGTTAACACTATTGAAGGTCAAAAAATATTATAATATATATACGTAACTAAACGATACCTATCCTAACTAATAAACGAAAGAGTCGATGATTCAGACGATCGGTTAATACATAGGTACCTATACGTATTATATATTATTTTTTGTATTTCCGATAAAACATTACAATATTTTGTAATCGATAGTGAAATTATTATTTATTTAAAATATGTACATTTTAATGGCACATTATTAAAGGGTTCAGTTATCAAATGTCATATTTTTGCTATTGGCTAAAATAAAATATCATACAAAAACGAACGTCGTGGTACATAAAACATTGAATACGTGGTAACCTCACTTCTTTGTCGCCATATTATATTTCGAACTCAAAACAGATTCATAATATTTAGCGTTTAATTCACGTGGTGATAAAGATACGCTATCTCAAATAATATGTATGTTAACTTAACGTAATCATTATTCTGTATTATATTCTACAGTATTTTCGTATATTTAATTACCTATATAATTTTATCTATAGTACCATACGTTATAGTGGTACAATAAGTGGTAATAGAATAATAAAAACGCATGTTCGTTTGCAGAAGAAACAATCCAGCGACAGCACATGGGCTTATAATTCTCTGTATAATTCTATACCTATAGGCTAAGTAAAAATTATACGGCAAACGTTTGATTGTTCATAAATGCATTAACTTTTCCGGGCCATAGAAGTAGGCAATCTACACGTGGAAGTGTAATGTTATAAGTTTATACCGTTAAGACGAATCGAAAATATCGTATTAGTTTATGCAACAAGTAATCAACACGAACATTTTCTGCCTTCAATATAGTTAGGAAATAGGAATATTACAAAACATGTAATAGACAATCAAGAATATTTTAAGCACGTGGAAATTATAACGAAATTATATAAAATATAAATATTATTATACCAATGAAAAAAAATCAATTATATGCACATCGATATGCGATGCTGAAGTGATCAATCTAATTCTCTTTCAACGTAAATTATGTAAATATAAGACATTTCAGGTTTACGGTCAGAAGTAGTAGTATATGTTAGATCCTACGTCATAGACTTGTAGTAATTAAATTTTATAACTGAAAACGGGTTACCACTCTATATAGGTATACACTGCGAACAACTAGAGTGACAAGAGTGTTATTATATGTTATTATTATAGGTCGGTATTATACATTTTATGGTATTTTTATTATGACTCGAATTGTTTCCGATCGTCATCAGAACAATTAATAGCCAAATAATAAATACTTATCCGCATAGGTATATCATATTATGCAGAACCGCAACAACAACAACGTTAAAAAAAGGTTATTATTATTTTATTTTTATTTACTTCGTACCACTTTAGATAAGTCTGCTGTATATACCTACATTATGACGTGGGTCGTCGGACAACGCATCGGGATAACCCCACCGAATAAGTAACTGGCTGGAGAACTGGTATTGCCTACTATTCGCGGTCACGGTTGTTGCGGTTATCCCCGGATGTTCAGCAATAAATATTTTAAGAAAAAAACATGTTTGACTCAACGACTACAGAGGTATAGCCGGTATAGGTAGGAGGTATCTATTTTAGCTACTTCAACGGTGGCAGAGGGAAGTGGTTTTTTTAACTTTTCATAAGCCGCATAGATAGACTTCAGATTTGCCGAACGAATGCATTCTTCGTACCATAATATGACCTATGATCTAAGCCTCTATAATCTATAATATATATATGCCTCACGTGCACCTACGGGATCAATAAACTATGTATAATTTAATATAGTGGATTTGGAGAATAATGTTGACCTTAAAAATTCGCCATATATATCACTATATATATAAATCTACACTGTTGTAATTCAAGCATAATCCATCCTAATTTTTCCTAATTTTTTTTATAATAAATATAAAATGTATACTAGGTACTTAGCATAATAAGTATATGTGAAAAGAGAGACTTATAAAAAAAAACATGGTATGAGAGATAAAGAAGTGGCCCACTATAGTGACTCTTTACTTGCATCCAATATAAACCAAATTAAAATACTATTTTTCATTAATTTTTAAGCTTTTTACGAGAAAAAAAATGTTTTAGTGTCCTAAAAATTCAAAATAAAGCACTTAAATGTATAATAAATAATTTATTTAGAATTAATAAAACAATTTTTTACTTTTAAATTTTGTATTTTTACACATACCTTTATTTCGTACTTTTATTTATTGATCAGCGTAAATTTTATTCTATCAAAGTTCAAAATATTTTATCTACGTTCTAAGTAGGGTGCATATACTGAGAGAGTTTAATACATTTTATAGATAGGTACTCATCGGTATATCCTGTGCAGCGGAAGCAATATGGCAAATCGGATAACATTATAATAATAATAATAATAATGATAAAATAATATTTTATTTTATTTTAATATCATAATACTGGAACGAATGATTAAGTACAGCGTTTCTCAATCTCTGATAATCCGAAAGCTCATAAGTAGTACCCGAAGAAAATCTCCTTTTATAAAAAAATAATGGAATAGGTTACTATTTACAATTAATATTATTTTGTTTATTTTATTTTAATAATAATATAAATAATAATTTTATATATTTCATTTTCTTATTGTTCATTAAATGATTATAATATATTGTCATCATTTTGTAGTTCCTAATAAAATTAAATTCTATGCGTTTAAAATAACGTGTACATTTTTGATACGAAAAAAAGTTTATTTCATCAAGAGATACTGGCAATTTTCAAACTGCTGAACTTGGATATAAAAAGGTTGATGACCTCTTTTTAGTATGTTTGATAAATGGTAAATTCGTATTAAAATGTGTGACGATACTGTATTGTTTTTCTTAAAACTATACAATCGTAAAATACATAAAACAATTATTAAAATATATAGTAGGTATAATATTTTTATGACTGTAGCCGGCGGACTTCCGTCACTTACCCATTTGAGTATTATTTGAAATGGATCGAACACGGCGATTAGCGTACCCAGAACGAGTGCAGAAAAGCCAATTAGTATCAACGATATCAAACCTGAAACCAAAGTAAACGAAATTATTATCAATGTAATTTTGTGACATCATAATATTAGCGGTAAGTATGTACATAATATATTGTAATAATAGTAATATGTACTGTTTCATATTACGCGTGCAATACATGCAAATTTTAAATAGCTAAAAGTTAAAACTACGACGAAAACACAATACTCAAATCATCGTTCAAAACAATACAAATAACATTAATATTGAAAATTACGGTTCAGGTAACAGGTGTTATTTGTCCCTAAATGATGTATAAACGGCGTTTGAGTGTTTGACTGGCATAAATTGGACATTACTTTACTGGCATCTATAGTTGGTGCACGTTTACTAAATTACCTATAGGCAACAATTAATTTGGTCAAGATTTTACAACTCTTTTGCGCACAGATTATGAAAATACATTTTTCATTATTAAAATGACTCTGAATAACTTTAGCTATGTTTGTTGTCTTTGGTTGTTCGTCATTTGGTTTTCCTGCACCCAAAAATGGGTTGAAATTTGAAATTTTTTAATATATATGATGCAAAAACATAATCAGGCAACTATATAATACATCAAGTGGAGCAATAGCTATTGAATTTTTAATAGTTTATTGTATTGCAAGGGCAGGAAGTGAACTATTTCAGTCGCGCACGAACCACAGGCGAGGGCCGCATTCCGCCTAAGACTGAAATTGCCTGCTATTTTTTGTCACGCATCTGACTTCATCAATCACGGCAAAGGTAATGCAGGGATCTATGTGACAAGTAAACTATACTTCTACGTAAACAATATTTCATGCAAGAAACGATTTGGTTATATTTATTTTAAGTGCCATGCTTGGAAGTTATAATATGAATATAAGATGTCATCAAAAGTTTATGATTTGTAAGGACCGTGGTATAGATTTCGGTACATTAAATAATATTTATTATATTCAAATAAAATAAGAATAAAAAAATGTAATCATAGCAGAAATAATTCAATATGCAGGCAGGGATCCATGCAACAATCAGATTATTATATGAAAAAAAAAAATGTCATGAAATAAAAATGTTTACGCGTCATGCGAGGAGTTTATAATATGAATACAAAATATAACCAAAAATGTATTTTTTGTAAGGACCGTGGTGTAGATTTCAGTGTCTGGTTGTGCAGGGGATACTCGTGATAAGCATGCCCGGCAGTTTTTGGGATTTCCACTTAACCGCCCTGCACTATGGGGATTCCCACTTTACCACCACGGAAAAAGATCGTTTTTCCAAAGCTTTAACCGTTATCGAAGACTCAGTCAAAAAGCTGCCCGCACGGAAACTGTAAATTGATATAGCCGGACGCTGCCCGCCGTGATCTTTGTACCCGTAGGTACCTACACCAAGGCAGCCCGCTCTTCGTTGGCCACAAAAATATGTTATCTCAATCTATTTTTTCTGCTAGCAAATACGGCATACCGTATAAAATTATAAATAGTAATATTAAGTCCATCTTGAGTTAATGGGATTAACCGTTTAATACATATAGGTGCGTATAATAATATAGTAATTAACTATGAAGTCGATCAGTTTTATTAAACTAAAACTAGGACCGTTACAAAAGTAGTTATAATAATACAGTGTATTGGCGTATACTGTGTTGGTAGAACAAGAAAAAGTCACCTTTTTGACCTTATAATTTTTTTTGTAATAACTAATAATGAATGATGGTTATACGCATATAAATAGATAAATATATAAATATGTAGGTATAAACACAGGCGTGGCTCTCTCTAGAAAAGCATTATCTTGTACTACTACTAATTGTATGTCCTAACCCTAAGACAGACCAATGCGATGTTAGTTTAAAGTTTTATCATTATTAAAATAAAACGATGTGCAGGGGCCGGGTGGAAGAAATGCGAAAGAAATGCCCACCAGGTCTCACGGTTGAAATAGAAAAAAAAAAAGGTAACAGTAATTACCATGTGAAATCGATAAGATTTACTAAAACATAACTATAGAACCGTTATAAAATAGTAGTTATAATAATACGGTTTATCGGTGTGTACTATGTAGGTAGGTACAACAACAAAAAAACCATATTTTAAAACCGCATTATTTTTTAATAACAACGAATGATTGTAAGACACCTATACTTGTGCCCGTAAGTATCTAGGCTATTAGGCACCCATAATAGGTAATAGGGAACATAGTTAATCAAAAAGTGATTTCATCTAGTCTTATGAATTCAACAACTATAATAAAATATCTAGACCAGTAAAATATTATAGTACCATCTACTACCTACCTAGTGCTCATACGACTTTAGTATTTTGTATCCTAATCATTATAATATTACATTACTATGATGCCGTTTCTTGTAAGACTTGTCGGATACCGTATATACAATAATAATATATTCGCACGCCCATAATAACACTCGACATTAAAATTGAGTAGGTACAGTATTTGATTTCCACGTATGGAGAATTTAACGGTCGTAGAAAATAATTCCCACTTAAAACTCAATCGCGTTCGAATAACCACCGCATCACCAGACACCTGTATATAACAGAGCTATAGTCATAAAATATGTAGGTAAGTCAAGCGATTTGGCGCAAGTCGAACACATCGTGTAACAGTACAGTCGTCTGCTATCGTCGTCGTATCATAATATAATGTACAAAACGGCTCCGACTCAATGTAAAATGGTGTGTATACAGGTATATAATAATTATACTTGCATAATATTCCACATCAATAACAATACAGCCGAACACAGGATTTGTAGTTGACTTATAGATTTGAGAAATGTCCCGCGTGATAATATTATATATATTTTTTTTAACGCCGAATGGCTTTTAGTTATAATAGCCGTTATTTACATAATATTGATCACAAAATAACTATTAGAAAGAATTTGGGTAAATGCGGTCAACCTAATGATTAGATTGTATTGCTATCTCGCATAACCTGTATCATCCCTGTAAAAGGTGCATTTTTCTAAAATTTTGTTTGCCCTGAAAGTGAATAAAAAAGTCACGTGACCTTGTTTTATTTGATACCCGGATGTTGAAACATATTCTAAAAGATGTGGGGTAGCTAAGTAAAATGTATAAGTCTATTCTTAACAGTCCCAATATAAGGCAAAAACCGAAAATCTAACGTCTTTACTTTAAAGAATCCAGGCCAAGCACTTTCGGTGTACTGGATCCGCAACAATAAAGATGGTACGTAGATATTTCGGATAATCCCACAACAAAGTCAACGAGGAATCTATTCTGATGCTCAACCCGCGTGCCGAATCCAGCCCCTGACCATTTTATAAAATTAGAAATTTTTTTAGGCATATTTATATTTATAAAAATTATGATTTAAAAAGAAATGTTATTTAAATAAGCTTTTAAGAATTACAAAATATCTTATAATTTTGAAGTACCTATACTAATAGTGAATGCTTTGTTAAAATGAACCGGTATATAGGACCAGCAGTATAAATTTAAATTTCGAATTTGGCCGAGTACTGAAGAAGGTTGGACACGCCTGACGTAAGGAGACCAAATTATTGTCCCATATCTTGATATACAACTCATTAACGCGTTAATAAGGTACGAATTGACAAAGACATTTTCCACATTTTGCATAATAGTGATGTTTGTAATTCGAGTTGTATCACAGAAAATGACGCAAACAGAAATAATAATAATATATAATTACTGTATACATATTGACATAATATACTGTAGGTATAATACTTATTTTTATGCGGTACGTTGTTCCGTCCAATTTAGCCGACTGAACGCGTCTGCGATCTACCTGTCATTATCGGTACCCATCATTATTTACACGCGTGTTAGGTACCTTTAGATATAATGTCTCGATCGCCAGCATCAAAATGTAGTGTTTTCGAGTCCCACGAACATGCGGTAGGTCGGTGAAGTACAATAATTATTAATTATGGAGATAGCTGACAGTGGCACCATTTTGGGGGTAGGGGGAAAGAGTGAGAGGGTCATGAATTCGTAAAAGATCGATTTAGGATGACGAACTGATACATATGACCAAATATATTATATATGTATGACCTACCGGCGACTATTCTATATAAATATATATATATATATATATATTTCTAGTTGTACGCTGCCGTCTGTACTCGTGCATATATTATGTTAAATATACTACTGCGGTATAATCAGAAAAAAATTAGAACTGTACGGATCGATTCTTAAATTTAATACGATTTTGAAAACAAATAGACTGTGGTGGACTTAGTTTAGCTAATATACCTACACTTCAAATAGACTACTTGAAACAAGATCTATGCGTATTTTCAATTTTTACTTAATATATTACAATATGGGCGTATCACGTATTATGTCTAGTCACTCTATTTCATTTTTAGAATCGACCTTGTAGGAATCAGGTACCTAAGTACTGAGCTCTTAATTTGTATACTTCCAAACTTATAATGTATCTATACCATCAATAGTATACACTTCGAATTTTAAATTTTTAAATGCATGAGTGACAACCCTGTGTCCCGAGGTTGTAATAATGTTATTAAATGTACAAGCACAATTAGTGTACCTATGATACCTATAGCGATTATAATATTTGAAACGAAAAGACCGAAATTTTAATTGTTATGGTATTGCGTAACATTACGATATAGATTGATAGATCGCACAGCGTCTCGGTGTCAGGGAGATTCAGTAACGTACTTTTCATCGAATTCGCGAATATTTTGTTTTTATGCGCCTATTTGCCTTATTTTGAATTAATATGGTTTTAGGTATAGCTGATCTGTTGACACCATTCTTATTTTTTTATTTGGTTACCTGTGCTAACCGATTTACTGGGACCTACATACTTAGCAAAGTATAGATACCTAACCTTATCATAATGAGACTTAAAAAACCATTATAATAAAAATGGTAAGTATACCACTTTTATGTATGTATATATAGCCATATAGGTATATATTATTTTGTATACATAATATAATTTTTAATATTCCGAATTCTTCATTACTATTATTACTATCATGGATAATTTAGTCTGTACAAAACGAGGTCATAATATGCATAGGAAAAGTGAAGTCGAAAAAGCACGTCGCAATAACGCAGGAGCCTATGATAAAAATAATAACCAATAAATTGGAATCAGCTGCCTTCGAAGAGAAAAAAATTATTGATTTGCACCTATAACACTCACTGTGCTACCCACAGGTGGCTGTGGTTGCAATATTACGACTGTGTCAGAATGTACCTAATCATTGTAATACACAAAATGTTGTGTGCAAATTGAATTAAGCCTGAGTCCGCAGCAGTGCACATGATTAATATAAAAATATACATAGGTATCACGTGGGTACGCCAAACGGGTTATTATACTGTGATTTGTGCGGTACCTAAGTATAGGTGGTGTACACACCTGGATTAAAACCGTTCACAAGTCATAATAGTGTGCATTAACTATATTAAATAATGGTTAAAATATTGTTGTAATTATTAATTTGTATTACCTACATGTCGTGTGTATAATTTTATTACAGAAATCATTCCAACAAGTATTATAGCTAAATTTATCACTACATCAACTGTGTTCGAATAGGTATACTTAATGTAATATCATACAACTATTATTATGTAGTCATTTTTTTTTTATTAGTGTTCTATTACAATCTTATTAAACATACTAACAGTTTAGTTTTTAGATAGTTCCGTGTTGCATGTGTTGATAGGTAGGTAAATAATTTTGAATTCGTAATCGTTGCCTACCTGTCAAGTTCGTCCCTATATCCTCCAATCAACACAGTCATCGGAATATTCTGGCTATATAGTCTTAAGTTAGTATCACTATTATTATTCACACTTGATTCGAAACATCAATTTGATATTTATTATTTATAATTTATACACTGTGTTCTTTACTTGTTTATTTTCTTTAATTTCATAGTATTAAGTTTAACATCGTTCGCTGAGTTTATGGTAAAAAAAAGGTGAAATATGAATTAATTATAAAACGCTCAAGGCACACAACAGCGTGCCGAACAGTATAAGACAGTAATGGCTACAAACACAAACGTGATTATTTCAAATTTTATAGAGGTTAGCGCTGACTTCAATATTCATCGATTGAAGTTGGTGTGGAAATATAAAAAAATAATAATATAGATCAGCGCCACTGGACCGAATTAAATATGTCAGCTAATAATATTTAATAAATAAAACAAGTGAAACTAATATGAAAAAATTGGTTACCTATATAATTAATAATAATTATAAACGTATCTATCGTTGAATCAACAAACAATCAATTAAATACTTATATTGACTAACCACAAATAGTCTTGTAAAAATTATTGTTGTCGTAATTAGTGCAAGATATGAATAAGAATATGAAATAACTAATAAAAAAGTCGATATAGAAAAACATATTTTAGTTCAGGGCGTTAATAAACTGCAACATTTTTTTTTATGAATATTTAATAGTTAATAGTTATTATAATTTATACTCAAGTTGTACGGTTAAGCTACTAAATATCCAACTACTAGTCGGAGTAATTATTATAAGATGATAGTACCTAACGCCTATGGGCGATGTAGTTTAGTAATACTGTTTTGTATTATATCGATAATATACCTACTTATAGAAACACAGACACGCAATTGTACTTATTGCAATGATCGGCGGTGCATGCAATTTTCCTAATTTTGCTACGAAAATAAATATTATATTCTCGAATATCAAACTGTTTTAACCATTTACATTGTCTTGAATTCAAATATGAACATTTTTTACAACCTTTGATTTGAAATAATGTAAAATAACATTATTACTATTAATTGTAATACATGTATATTTTTATTTTATAATATTATAGACCTTTTGAATTAAGGATTTGTACAGTATTATTTATGAAGGTGCTTTCACGTTGTTATTAAATAGTGTACATTTTTTATATATTGTCTAAAGTCCATCAAGTTATATATTATAATAAATGTCGTAACAATATTCACCTACGCTGGTCGCTAGAGACCTGTTGCAGGCACGTACAATTATTATTATTGACGCATTCGAAAAACGGTTTCAAACACTGGGTAATGTCCATCGTGATCAATAATTTAACAATACGTTTTTGAACTTAAATCGTTATAATACGGTGTACATAACTAGGAATTGTTATAACTCGAGTTTTTGCAGTTTTGAACTGAGGCGTCGATATCATCGATGGTGGTTTAAGAATCAATCGGATTTCTCAGTCCAAAATCTCGAATTCAACATTGTTGACTGAAAAAATTGTTTCAGAAAATTAGAACCGCACCTAATTGGTGATAATTAATTGCTACTCCATAGATAGACAGCACTGGCAAATTATGAATATTCCAGAATTGTTTTAAAAAAAGGTTTTGATGACGATTATATTTTGAAAATATTTCATGAAGATTGTCGTCTTTGCTCAAATTCTAAATGGGACGAAATTCGAAATTATTCTGGATTGGATCTCACCAAACCAAAGATTTTGCATCCGGGGTGCTGCAGAGCCGGCGGACCCGATTTTCAAAGTCATTGACGGAGAAATATATATTTATACATCATCAAAGTGGGTATAATATAGTTAATAACGATATACGCCGATAATTCACTCGCAAGTTTTGTTAGTTTCAACCACGCCCAGGTTTGGATCACGGCCATTAAAGCACAGCGGCCGCGGTCACCGAGACCCACAGCAGCGTGCGTATAATACCTACTTAGTGCATTAAGACATATACTTGGAATGTCTGTGGTTGTGGTGTGCCGATAATCATACGGCGTAGTATATTTGTGTATGCATAATAATATATTATAATACCTAGGTGAATATTGTGAGTATCATGTGTTATTGGTCAAACCGTTCGCGGCCGGGAAGGCCGTCGCCGTCGGTTCTGTTATGTTATAGTGACTAATAAATAATAATAATATAAATTAAATAATTAAACCTCCGACTAGTGGACAAGTATAATGTAAGTGTTTCTAAATACAAGGAAAAAATTATTGCTGGGGCTCGTTTCATTTATTATAACATTATATTAATACCTGTGTTAAATATGTACACAAACATTAACTGTTTCCGCATAGTCGAGTTATTATGTTACCTACTTGTAACGCTCGGCCAATACAATATAATATATTACAATATTATACAGTTGGGCTTCAGTTGCTTCGTATCCACGTCGACGGTGGGCTGGGGAGGGGCTATGAGTGGTCAGTTAATGCAGCCAAAATGATTAACAAAGCCTGTTGATCATTATTAGTTATCTTTTAGGCTTTTGAACTGTAGCGGACAATTGTGCAATGGTTGTAGGGATCTCAGGTGGTCAAATGTTGCTATTTAAATGGTGGGGAGGACCAAGAAGGGCATGATAAAACATGATGGACTTTTCTGTCGAGTTGAGACTAGACTCTAGACCGGTGTTGCGCACCTTGGGAGTCTCGAAAATGTAATGGGAAATCGCCGAAAGTTTCATCAAATTGACCACTTTTTACGTGGGTAAATAAATACATTTTTGAGTTGGGGTGGGGGGGGGGGGTAGCGTGCCACTGCTCTATCCTGCCATGGCTACCAATGTATAGACTATACCTAACCTAATTTGCAAAATAATTTAACTCCTTCATAATAATATATAATGATATATTCTGGTGTGGCCACGCCGTTGTTTCTAAAAACCTTTTACGCTAGTCGCTAATCACTGGAACAATATGATTTTAAGTGTCTAAAAGTAGACGGCTGTTGGGTACGACACCGATTGCATATTAGTGTATACTGTATCTCGAATATATTATCGAATATCAAGCTAATGGTTCACTCACGCGCATATTAATTTCATGTCGATCTGCAGTTGTTATGTAATATTTTTTCATTACGGATCCGTGTTCGCGATTACGACGCGTGCGTGAACTTGAACTCGGAAACCGGTGGTGGCGGCGGAAAAATTCAGAATAAACGAGTCGAAAAACTACTTTTGCATATAATATATGCATCGCTTATTTTAATTATATAGGTACATCCAACTACGACACTACCTACGCCGTTATAATATAGGCGTACGAAATAACCAGGATGTCGCGGGGTAAGGATAAAACACGGTCCTGCAGGCCGGCCGGAGACGTACCTATACATTGTAGTTCGGCTGTTCGACCATTAGATAATATCAATGAAATATCATGCAAATCTCGTTGTTAGGTATTTTATGGTACTTTAGACGGAACGTCACGTATAACTGCATAATATTTGTGGCACAGTGTTTCGAAAACTATATACTATATTAGGAGAAGAATCAGTGGTGGTTTTACGGTAAAGGCGACCCCCTCCTCTTGGCCCGCAGTCGTAATTATAATCATTACCCAAAGTCATCGAAATATAAAAAAAATATAATTATATATAAAAACTATTTGATGTGCAGTATACTGTATAATAATACAGTACACTAAAGATACTCTCCTTCTTCCCCTCGAGACAGGACGAGAACTCTGATGAGAAATTTGTTATTTAAAAAAAATATAAACATGTTTATTATTACAAACTACAACTATATATTGTATAGAAGTTTTTTTTTAGAATTTTTACATCATGTGACTTAAACAGTAAATACGTTTGTATGCGTTTAAAGTCTAGTTGATAAGCAGTCTAGTAGATAGTAAGCCTTCAGTTAATCGAGTTGTAGCGTGCATGGTAGACGTGGTATTTATCCGTTCTGCCAGATATCACATTATGTTTTTGATCATTAAAACTCATTCGTTCGGTATCCGGCGCATGTTTAAAAAAGTATTCTACTTGGAAATTCGGGAACGTGCACACATATCGGAAACGTTATGATGAATATTATGCGCGTGACGCGTTTTGAACCAGACATTGAATAGTGTATAATTGCAGTCGTAATTATTTTTCTTTTAGAATTAATAAACGAAAATTGGCAGTGAAAACGAGTCCACTCTGTATACGATATAGTTGTCAAACGGCTACAACAGCATTCAATTAGACACTGCCAACTAGTTTTACCGCTTATATGCGCTTGTCATGTGGCTATGCTGCAGGTCATTAATGTTTAATATTATACTTTGTCCGTGCTATGTTACCTTAAGTCCACTGCATGACTTTTTCAAACGGCTTGTGTCTCTGTATCAGGGGTTCTAAACGTTTAATGCATTATGGGAAACTTTTACATTATTAAATATAGCTATTATGAACTCCCTCCACAAAAACAAAAATGTTTTGATTTTCATTATTATTTGATACATGCTTTAATGTTAATTAAAAATATTCAAATCAGCGTAACCAATCTACGGACAACCGGTCAACAACCCCCGTTCGAGATTTTCGCAGTATAGAAATGTTAATACACGTGCCATTGCCCACGGCCCTATAAGGCGGTGCACGAATCCATGATAATATTGTCATCTATAGATGGGTGCACCGTACAGCATGTGCACACAATGGATGGTAGTGTGGTATATGGGTGTGAGCTACTTAATTTTTGGAAATTTCGGCCGTCATCGTGTTTTGAAAATTACACTAGACATCAGTATATTATTGGAAGAAAAATGTCTTATAATAAACAATTTTAGTAAGACTATATTATATAAAGACATTTATGTAGTGGGTATGCTATAGTTAAATTTGACCGTCGATTACATTTCGTAACAAAAAGTATTCACTAACGAGGACATGAGTAAGAAAAAAAAACATATTATGATATTTGTGTACTTTTGTTCTAGTATAATGATTCTATAATATACACTATTTACTATATTATAAAGAGACGTACCCACATCGATTATTGTTATACGCAACAGTACACGAACTTCGCGTCGTTTTATGCATATATTATTATTATAAGCCATGATATAATACTAATCTTATAAACCGATCAAGATCGAACGGCGTTTCAATGTCAAGTGTCAGAATGTCATATTATGTTTATTGTAATATCATATACGTCGACTACTGCGGTCGCGGTTACAACTACCGAGCGCCGCACCATGCCCTTCAGACCGCGAGTAAATATTTATTACAAAGTTATAACTGTCTATAAGTATACATTTTGAACGCCTTAAAAATGGTCAAACTAAACTATATAATAACTAGGTATACGGATTAAGGGTTTGTTTACAAAATTACGAGTAATTGCATCGTGATTTCCAAAAAATCCGCTAACATACCCCGTAAACGGTTACATTTAGAAATATTCACTCGTGAGTGGAAATAATTTTTTTGTTCACTTTTCCTTGTTTGTCACTTCGTACTGAGTTCGTAGCGTATAATACGTATTTACTGGGTGACTATTTCCACAAGTATCAAAAGCGTTTCGTAACATTGAATATTATATTGAAATCAGTTCAAAACAAACAGCTGAGCTCGAGAAAATTCAACTGCACAAGCCAAATTTCAGAAATCTATATTATTTCGTCATAACGTATACTCATATATGCTCCGAGTGCGGCGGTGGACTATTTCGCGTCAGTCTCTCCAAAAATCCTCCTAGGTTCTCTAAAAATCTAGAGGCCGTTGTGCGGCGTGATAAAGTGAGTTGTATTGTTTGAGAAATAATTGTGAGGCTGTTTACAGTTGGAACGACCTGTATACAAAAGTCAAAATGGCGACTACAGCGAGCGGTGCGGTGGAGGAAGTTGATTTGGCTGTGCGACCGGTCATGGCTTTAACGCTTCTCGAAGTATAGGTATGTAGACATTTTATACATGCTGTAATATAGGTACCTTATACAATATAATGTTATCCAAAAGAATTCCTGCACGAGAAGTGTAAACCGAAATTCAACAGACACAAACGTTATTGATTCATTTTCATTTGTTGGTATACTGAAATATTTATAGATATATAATAAAGTACTCAATTAATGGCTAAAAAAGGTAAAACGTTGACGTTTCTTATATAGATACGAAAACAATGAGCTCCGGAAAGTAATGTTTTATCGGTCTAGTCGTTCCAATCACGCCATAATGGTCCTGATTAACCGGTATGCGCCGGCGCTCCAAGTATAATACAATATTTTATTTACGTTAGATGTGACAATTTTTTACACCACAAACAAATAATAATCTAAGTACGACGGTTTTCTAAATACATTTTAACCTTTTCAAATTAAAATGTTTACCATTTTTGAAACATAATTGGTATAGGTAGGTACTTATACTAAAATTTCAACTTCAATATACAATTCTTTCATTTACCGAATTTCATAAACTTACAACAGAAAAAAGTATTTTTTAAATAATTGATTTTAGAATTGATAAGAAAAAAGACCGTCAGTCCATTGGCGTACCTTTGAGTTGCACTTAAAAAATAAGTACAGAATATAAAAAAAAAATATCTGAAAACGTTGGGGTACTCTGCCCAAGCTAAGCACAGTAAAAAAACCTTGGTAAGTTTTTTCTGATCGAATTCGTACAGTCTTATCGTTGTCCAACAAGTAGTACGCAGGTGTCTTGTGAAACGTGCGGTTTTTATGAAGTGAATACAGGAAGGCGCGCACGTATATACGACACTCGGGATTTTTCAGACCATCGTAGGTAATATTATAATACATCGTTTCCAAAAATGGTTTGGCGGAGGACGTGATTAACCTACACACTACACGGTACTATGTATTATATTGTCCAGCGGTGGACAGCATTATAAATAAGAATATAAATCACTGCAGTGGCGGCAGCGGTGCGTTTTTGGCCTGGCGGAGCCGTGGAGAGGGCAGTGGGTGAACGTGTGTATATGAGAGCATTATAATACGCATTGTGATGTATCAGTTGCGAACAAAAATGTATTAAATAAAAACAATAAACCATTTTTAATTTTTGTATTTATAAGCAGAGCAACAACCGCTGGACGCCACGCGATAGAATAACGATACGCGTAGTCAGTCGTGGGCGAGACGGTTTAGAATCCATACATCGTTTCTGCAATCGCGTGTGTACAGATCACGAACATAAAGTCATAATAATATATGCGATGTGAGCACTCCGGAAGGTTCGCGGGCTCTCTAGAACGGGTCATATTATGTAGTGATGAAACCTGATATTCGCGGACACTACAATCTGCATATACAGAGACGCTTCTCTCACATAAATTTAATTTTCGGCGAACGTTTGAGACCGTATTTGTATTATTTTTCGTGGATACCTACAACAAAGTCAACAATGTATGCAAACGTTTACGTTTCGATTTTCCATCGTACCGTGGTTATTAAGTAAGAGCTATATATTATGTATTTATATATTAATATACAATGAAAATATGTTATTCATTATTATTATTATTACCATATCATTGGAAAACCATTATAATATAAATACGTATATGATATTATTTTTGTAACGATATACAACGCTATGTTTGAGTGGTTTTTGGGATCGCAGCCCGCAATATCCAAATTTTGTCAGACACATTCGTCTAAAGGGTATTAAACATGACTCTCCGATAAAATAAAATCAAGCATGTGGATCAGTGAAATTTGGTCGAGGAGGAGAAATGCACGCTCGTCAACCCAACAGACTTCTGCACGCGTGGCTCATATTACGGCTATATCAACAGCTATATTGTTACTGCAGATTTAGGAAATTCTTTAATTTTTAAGTAAGTACCTGTTTACTTAATAGTTGAAATTTTCGTGAAAATTCGCGTGAATTGAGTAATTAATAAAGCACGGAACTATTAGTGCCCGTTTAATAATAATAATAATATATATAGGTAAATATAAACGCATACAAATGTATACAAAAATTATAGTGACCGAACGAAATTAAAAATGTATTGTCTCTACGATGAATTGAAAACGATGATAAGGTAAATAGTCCGCGTACAAAGTTCATAGGTATGTCTATATGGTATACCAAATGTCGTAATTGTATATACCTACCTAACATTAGTATAACGATGATAAATGATAATACTGATAAGCAATAACTTTTGTCGGTCAGTTCAACAACATCGCGGGCACTAGTACGTATACAAACCTATTTAAAGGTAGGTATATTAGGAACATGTACCAATAAAACTATGATTTCGATTAACCGTACACGGAAATGTGCGTGTGTGTAAGTTTTCGTGTGCGATCGTTGTACTCGTCAATACACACATGTATGGTATAGAGATAGAGCTTTGATACAGGGCATATCGTAATTGCCGTTGCACAGTGATCTCAATCGTTTTTACATAGCGCCGGTCATCGGTCGGTACGATTGAGACATTATCCGTACCGGCTTGCATGAAAACAACCCATAGATAACTTAGGTTCCACGCCCCCCCCCCTCACCACACTGAGTTTTCGACCGCCTATAATGTTATTGTATACCTACCTAATATTTTGTTATCGATTGTATATTTTGTCAAAATTTAGAAAAATAGAATATTTACAACACGACTTAGTTTTTAGTTTTGTAATAACAATTTAAAAGGTAATTAAATTGATGCATTATTGTGTGTTATTGTTTATAATAAATTACACAATATAATATTACACACTGAATTTACAGAAAATGTTTTAAGATCAGAAAATGATTTTATGCCTTCATATATTATATTAAATTATACTAAAATGGTGTGTCCACCACGTCTGGACAGATATATCGCATCATTCCTTTCCTATACAGTTCCTTGTATAAGTATTCTTGAATACGATTCCGAACTATACCTACATGTTCTCGTTATTTGATCTTTTAATTATAATATGTTTAAATTCACAAGTTATGTTTCGATCTAAAAATCGCAATGCCGATAACAGGAGCGTGCTTATAGTATTAGCATTCCGATATAAGATCGCAGGCTGATATCACTATACGGCGAGAATGTGTGTGGGGGGCTCTAATGCGTTGACCCATTCGACCTTCGGCACTTAAATGTTGTACATTAATAAAAAAAAGAAAAATTTAAACGTACATCGCATATTATAAAATGTATAATTTTAGAATGTAAATGTATTGCGTACAAGTTAGAGTTAAATCGGACCAAAAGATTTTCGATGAAAACTACGATACAGCAGTATAATTGCATTATATATAGAGCTCGTGCACGCGGGTACACGGTTGGTGCGAAATAATATTGCACATGCACGATGTACAACCTGCTGCTTTTATCACGGTAAGTATAAGTTTATAGTTGGATGAGTAGGACTACACGTTTTCCCACAACCAATAAACAATAAACAAATATGTATAATGATTCGTGAAAATTGCCCCCCCCCCCCCAAATCACGAGAAACAAAACTAGGTACCTACTACTTAAGAGCTACGATTATATTCTTGAATACAAGAAAAATACGAGTTTGTTATACACGCTATTCGGTTACTGTTTCGTTGGAGGCTTCCATACATTTTTGGGGGATTGTTGATGGTTTGGTAAAGATTGGGAAGAAAAGCTGCACATGCGAACAATGTCTGCTCACGCTTACCGGGCGTAATAATCTGATACGATATTTTATGCTGTATAAATCTAGCTAGTGCCAACAAGTGTTTAAATAATAAAAATAATATCTTTAATGCCAACTCATTACCTATACGGTTACACATCAAACGCACAAGGATTACTTCGGTTTTTCTACACTATTATACTAAACAATATTATACTTATTAGGTATGCTTAATAGTCACTCATTTCGATAATATCAATAATGATATTAAATATCGATTAAATGTGTTTCACGCATATTTTCACCTCCGACAACACGCGTCCTTAATACCAAATAATAATAGGTTTGCGGTTTTCGGAATATATTTCTGTATCGTTAACTATACCTATAATGTACCTATATATTGTATATTATACACACAGAATCGAATGTATGTTATTCCATCACACAAACATTAAATGTATACATAATTTTACACATTATTATTTATCTAAATTATATTATATTTGCCTATAATTATTATGATCGTATATATTTTAATTTCGTATATGAGCATTCATTATTTTATTTAAATATACCAACAAAAATATGGGAAGTAATTTTTTTTTAAATTATAATTATACTCGTTGAAGGACATTGGTATCATGGTTAGTCCGTAGCAAAAAAGAAGACATGAAAGGTTGATAAAATACTATATACCTACATAAAGCATATTATAGCTATGTGTTTGTTCTCGGGTGATAAATTTAAACGTTCGTATATATTTTTATTTTTTATTTTCCATGCTAATCCGTGTTAAAAATGTATATTATTGTGAGTACGCCGTAATTATTCTCGAATTTACTTACTATGGTCTACTACGAAATTCATCTTGAGCGCAAACCTGTTTGGTATAATATTATGTTTAGAGGAACAGTGACATATACCAAAATAAATTTATGTTTACCGGTAGGGAGGCCATAGATAAAACATTGAAATATATAAACGAAAAAAAAACGCGCCTTTGAAAAGAAAGACCAATTAATTAACAGGTACAAACAGGTAGGTACATTAATAATTGGTACAAATAAAACACGATGGATTTTATTATATTGGTGTATTGTACATATTTATATTAATTATACTTATGTATTATATTAAATCAATTTCACCGATCACTATATACAGCTATATAATATGCCTTAACCGCGTAGTTTTACAGTAACCAAAGTTGTATAGGTCATGAAATACGCATAAAATGTATAGATAACAAAAATTGAATACCGATTATTATTATTTTGTCTATGTTTAACTCGTCTCAATTTGCTTGCTTCAACGATGAATGATAATATTATGTAGCATTTGCGTACCTATGTTGTTTTTTTTAAATATTAGCATTTTTTAACCTGCATGATGGTTCGTAATGTTTGTACCTATAACCTATGTGTATGAAAAACAACTCCGGACGGATCTCATCATCGCTTCACCGAAGATTATAGTTTGCATTCGATTTTCACGATCCGGAAGGATGCAATTTCTCAAGATTTTATTCTCTATAACAAATGTATTCTCCTGTCGAAAAATATACATCACTATAAAACTAACAATACAATATGGTTCAGTGACCGATATTAAATTGTTACGTTTAACGAATAATGTGACAAACATAACTAATAGTGTAGATAATCATTTCTTTATTGAACACGATTCTATTGTAAATCATTAGAGTTCCTCGGGACATATTTTCCCGGCTCTAGTTAACTAATGTTCTTTACGTACATATTATATATGTTTAAATATTTATATTCAATAATATTGCATTTTTATGTAACTAGACTACTGCTGCAGGTATTAAACAGTACTATGTATGTATATTCAGGCCCGGATTAGCAATATCGTAGGCCCTAGGCACAGTGCTTTATTACCCATGCTCTAATACCGTCCTGCTGTGTTCAGTATTTAAATAATTAAGAAATCTAATGTTTGGGAGAGGTAGTGTTGAATCTCAGTATTTTAAGCAAAATAATTTACAACATGAAAATCAAATATTAACTTTTATAATTATAACTTTATCTGATAACAACTTAAACACATCTAAAAATACATTTTATTTAACTCAAAATATATTATTTAAAATTAAATTTCCAGAAACCATAAAAAACAACCTATTTTATACCATTTTGCATTTTCTTGCTCATATATTTAAGTATAAAACAAAAGATAATTGTAACAAATTAAAAATAACAATATTATGTAGAATATTTCTTAATATAAATTTATAGTTACAAAACTTTTTTACGATATTTTTTGTTTGCAAATGATTCTATAACTTTTTCAGTATCGATTTCTTGGAGCAATTCGTGTTCAATTGCAAGTACCGATAATGATGATAATTTATCTTGCCCAATAGTTGACCGCTGCCAGTTCTTAACCCTCTTTAAAATTGAAAATGATCTTTCACCTTCGCACGAAGTCCCAAAAATTGATAAATAGATTCTAAAAGCAATGTTTACATTTGGAAAACTGGTTACCATTTTGGTATTTATTTGTTTAATTAGCATATCATTCACAGACATTCCAGTTTCTCGAAAGCTCTTAAAAATCAAAAACTCATTAACAAATGAAGATTCCAAATCGGATTTATAGGCTTCAACTAAATTATTTGCCTTTATTTTTATTTCTTCATCTTTTAAACTTTCGTCAGTTAAAAAATTAAATCTTTCGTCTAATTTTAAATAAGCTTTTTTTCGTTTTTCCATTTCAACTATCAATTTATCAATTATTACATAAAACGTTTGAGTTACCGACCGATCATGTCCCGCATAGCCCCATATAATTCTTATTATTCTTGTGTGTGTGTGTCCGTCCGCGGTCGATAATTATTATTTATATTACGTAAACGATATTATTTTTCTATTATTTCCTAAAATAATCTAAACAGTAATCGTGGTTTAATTCATCATGTCGTTTCTCCGTATACTGTATACATTTTATCGGTTTATGGTTTATCCAATCTGATTTCAATAAGTAATTATTACGATAACGAACATTGAGTGTAAATATACGAGAAATATTATTATACAAAATATTTTATTTTTTTGTGCTAACATCTACAGATAGTTAATAAACTTAAAATAAAAAAAAAAAAAATATTACAGAAAAATCGTAGTCACTAATTTCATTTTCGTAGGCCCCTAAAATGTTCGTAGGCCCTAGGCACAGTGCCTATAGTGCCTATGCCCTAATACGGCCCTGTGTATATTGTAATGGTAAATTCCCAGTAGATAGAGATACATGATAGTTATAGACACGGTGTTAGGACTTATCTAGATAAATTATTTAGATAATTTTTTTTTTTATCTTTTATCTTATCTAGATAAATAAATATAAGTCATCTAACTATTTATTTTAGCTAAAAATTTCACTTATCTAGATAAATTTATAAGATAAATTTTTTTGTGAAAATTAACTAAATTTGTTTGAAAATGTTTCATTTTAATCTCATCGTCTCAGGCACAATTTGTACGTAAAATACTATATTGGGCTAAAAATATATGATGTTATTCTGAAAATACTATAAATTAATCCTATTTAGTAGGTACTTATTAATAATCAATATCCTGTATTTGCCATTCTGTTATAAATATATATAAAACACGTACTCACATGACGGTATATATATTTTTTTAAATTAGTTATTTTAATTTTAATTTATCTGTTATTTATTTAGATAAAATATTTTTATCTTTTATCTTTTTGTTAGATGAATTTGATTTGTTTATCTTTTATCTGTATCTTAGATAAAATTTAGTATTGTTATCTTTATCTTTATCCAGTTGATTTTTTTGTTTCTGTTCCTAACACTGGTTATAGATAATATATTTTAAAGACTGAATCGACTTTAAGTTATAAAATAATATTATTAATTGGACTATACAAACAATGATTGTTACATATTTTTTAGATTTTAATGTTAGGTATTTATGTATCAATTTCATAATACTATAACGTAATATAGTACAATTAAAATGCCATAAAAAAAACTCATTATAACTTTGCAATTTTTTTTCCTATTTAAATATTTTGATAACAGGTCAAACAATAAATTATATGGGTCAAGAGCAAAGTAGACCCACGGAAGTTGGTTCCAAGCTACATTTTGTGATTTTCAGAGCTATATTATTTTATAGTACATATGTAAATATTGAATATTTAAATATTATAATATAATGTTGGGATTTATATTTTATGTAATAAAATAATTCAATAAAAGTATAATTTAATATTTTGTTTCCGTCACATAAAACTTGATATTTTTCGTGGATTATTTTTGTATCTATACACGCGATCGTATCCGTGAGTGTACACTTAAAAAAAATGTATTTATTTTTATTTATATTTGGAATTTTTGAGTTTAATATGGTTAATGTTAAACTAACGCTGTATATTGAATGAAAAATGGGAAACTGCAGATAGTTTAAGTTTTTTTTTGGTTATTTTTTAATATTTTTAAATTAAACAATACCATGTTTTTCAATCATTTTATTATTAGATATTTGGTATTAAGGTACTCGTCTAACTTGAAAATGAATTCAAGTTCAATGGTATTATGAGTTGATGACGCGGCGCTCAATAACAAGACCGCCGTATTCGTTACCGATCTAACTGCAAGGTTGAAGACGTATGTCGTATACATAATGCCTATATAATGATTTAATATGTTACTACGAAGTTATCATTGCGAGTGTCAAACTCCAGTTTATTATATACAGACTAAGTTATATAATTGAATATTATTTCCTTATGGAAAAATATTTTTAAAAGCTTGTATCGCTCTACTAAAAAAGGATTTCATGCATTTCAAATAACATCATGCAAGTGATTATAATAAGTGCATTGGTACGTTTTGGGTTATCTAATACGTTTGTTTTGGTATGGATAATATAAATGTAATATGTTTGATATCAATGTGTTGGCCGATCGTACTATAAATGGTCGTACTATTATTTCGATACAATATGAATATGTTCAGCCATGACATTACATTTTTAAAACAATAGAAAAAGCTCCCGATCAATGTCTATTGTCACCTAAAACCTAGTTTTGTTGTGAACTCAATGGTCGAGAGTTACATTTTTCATTGTCCATCTAATAGAATTTAAAGAATTTATTTCCAAACAAAAAATTTTAAATATAGATGAAAATTATATGACCACAAAGAAAACAACATAGGTAGT
Organism: Nasonovia ribisnigri; assembly: GCA_027563435.1. NCBI lineage: Eukaryota > Metazoa > Arthropoda > Insecta > Hemiptera > Aphididae > Nasonovia > Nasonovia ribisnigri. Next base: position 231,071 of record JANEHU010005102.1, on the reverse strand, counting down.
GTTTATTTTAGGACGTTTGTGGAATACTAACTATATTCCTGTAAAATATAGGAAATCAATAACTATATTAGATATTTTATACTCAAAATATTTGTTAATATGTTGATAACTATAGATAGGTAGTACATTAGATATTATTATTATATTAATATATTATTAAACAATATTTTACACATTCAATTATGTAAATACAAAAGAACAATGGCTAAGATAAAACACAATACGGTTTAAACATAAATATTTTCATTGTTCATACAGAAATTGATACAGTAATTCATTATTTTCTTAAAATAAATAGTGTATTATCAAACATTTTAAGCATCAAAATTACATTATATGTGTGTTAAATTATTAAATTAGTACGATTGGTAAATAATTCAGATACCTATAGCTTAACTTTTATTTTTTGAATTGATTTGAACGTTTGGTACATTTAAACAATTGCAAATATTTGTGATGTAATGTTTACTGTATAGACATTGTAGACATAGTTATTTGGAGAGTACCTATATAATATAGTGATTATCATGTTGTTGCACACGTTTAAACAAAATGCGATGAATGAAAAAAGTAATCATAAATTATTTCGTGTTAATTGTTAAGTTAATTCATTTTTTTTAAAGTATCTGAAAATGTATATTTGTACTGTTTTAATTTGAGTAATACGATTGACCTGTAGCATATTATAGACATATACCATTTCGTCACAACCCGTGAAAACAACCCGTTCATCGGTGGTAAAAATATGTATTCTATTTTAAATTTGCAGATGCAGAATAACGACAGTATAATAATATACCTATGTTAATCACTGGGTATGGTAATTTAAACGTGTAATACGATACACACGAGTATAATACGCACAGATAGGTCACGTAATTATAATGCATGTACATATTTTGATTGTATTATTGTTGTAAAATGATTGAATATTGTAGAGTCGTCGGGCACTTACCGTGTCGGAAACGTTTCAAAAAAATCGTTACGATTTTCATGATGACCATCGTGCGTTGTACAATACGATCAGTGTCAATCGTCTATAATATGCGTACGATTTCGAGGTGTATATCTTTATACTCGCAGTTATTTGTCGTCGTCGTCGGCGGCGGCGGCGGCGTCGTCTTCTTTATTATATTACAATACTATACGTGTGAGGTAATAATATTATAATAAATACGCGAGTGCAATATCGCGGTACACCCCTACGGTAAGCGATGGACGGGAAAAAATTTCTATTCTGACCGCGAAAAAAAATCTCCTCCGTCGCGTCGTCTCGGCGTGCGTTACACGTGCCCGCGCCACGCTCCGATGTATTATTATTATTATTAGGTATTAATATTATATTACTACAGTGGTACCTATAGAGGTATAGGTGCCGAGTAGAAAATTTCGTTATTTATAATAATAATAATAATAATAATTTTTATATCGAACTCGCGGCGAATGGAAATATAAAAAAAAAAAAATTAAACGATAAAATTTTCTTTGAAAAAAACAATCGTCCGGGCGGGGAGGCGAAACGCTAAGTCGAAAATATCGGAGACGAAAAAAGTTGTCAATAGACCCGCACGCGTCTATCGGCAAGTTAACTGGTCCCGGGATCATCCAAACGTCGACTGACTCGTGCGCGTGCACGCACTGCAGCAGCTGCCGGACGCCGTGTATCGCGTGCGTATAGTGTTTTCGCGTCGGGTTTTTTTTTTTTTGCGTCGCTACGTCGGTCCGTCGGTGCCGGAACGGTGCGCGACCGATGCGAATCGGCCGATACCATTGTGCCCGATACGATATCAAAACTAATAATTATGATGATTGTACGCGGTGATATTATATATGGGTGGGATTGGGTCGGGCTGGCCGATTATTAGCCGAATATTATATGGTTTTCAGTCGTTTTCAGCGTACGATGACGATGACTTATACAATTATACGCCGCCGCCGACCAACGGCCGTCCGCCGCGATTCCACCGGATCGAATTGTCGAGTGTACATAGGCACTGAGGCATTCGTCACCACCACCCCCACCCCCTCTACAACCCCCACCTCCACCATCACCGGCACCATCACCGCCGCCGCAGTCGGCCGGACAATGCAGTGATCTCGTGTGTAGACTACCACCACCACACGGTCACCGCAACCTCGGTATATACGCGCGTTCAGCCAATCTCGCGGTCGGTTCCACCTCTTTTGCAATCGGTCAGACGAACGTATCGAGCACATAATAATAATATATAAGTACCTATATATAATAAATATAAGACGAGAAAAACGGCTGTGGCGTTTTATAATATGGTAGGTAAATATAACATATCATACACGCGCGTACCGTGTAGAGTGTGCCCATACATATTATTATTGTTATTATTATTATTACTAATAGGTATAAGTACAGAATGACAAAGTAAAATTATGCATTTTCCGTTGTGCACTATGCATATCGTGTAAGTTATTTTGTCTACGAGATCAACACCGCGCCGCCCGCTTATTAAACACCGGCAACAAGATTTTTACGGCCTTAGGTACCTACCCTAATATAATATATAACGCATCATAACACGTTATACTGATTTTTAGTAGAAATTCGCTTTCTCAAACCGACGTGAAAAAATGCACTTGGATGTTTGTACCACATCATTTACATATGGCCTATTATCTTGCATCGGGATAATATGGAGATAATTTAACAACAGTTTTGACCAACGAATTTCTAAACAGTATACCCCTAAAATAGTATAAGGGCGAAGCAACTGGTTCAATGCCTACGAACGCTGGCCGGTTCCGGTCAGAAATAAGTTTTTTGAACCAGCCCGCCTGCAAGCTCAACGACGTTCTAACCTCGAACTCAAAGATCCCGGGACCTAGCTATATATACCAGATGAGTGGTCACTGTGGGGAAATAAGCCGAGTGGAAAAAATAATAAACTGATATTATTTCTCTGTAGAATAGTATGGTACATTTTTTTTTCTTTTCAATATAGCAATACCCTCTGAAAATATTATATCGTAGATAGCACATAATTTATTTAGGCACTAACATCTAAGTACCTACCTAATCACGGCGTAATAGAGTATTTCAAAATATGTTTTCCTATAGTACCAATTGCGGTTTGTGGGTTTTTACATTATTATACCTAGTACTGCAAAACAATGTCAGCGTTATAGGGAGAACCTATATAGCCTATAGTTAGGCGAGAGCGTGCAGGGAAGGCCTTGATTTTTAAGTAAAATTCACTTAAATAAAATAATCATTTTTTAAATTAATCTACGATTTAATTGGGCAGTTAATACATTATATTATTAGAAATAAAGTAAATAAATAAATTAATGTAAGTAAGTAAACCTTTTCAAATCACTATATAGACACAATACAAAATAATAAACTTAGACACGTCTTGTCTAACTTGTTGTAATATTATAAATAGTTAATTTAATTCGTCTAAAACAATTTAAATTGAATCCTCTAATACTATATAACCACTTAAATTACAGATTGTATCAATATCAAAAGGTCATTGAAATACAAACGGAACTAATATTGAGTAAAATATGCTGCGGTGTATTGCGATACCACCAGATTATATAGCCTTGATAAATGTTCAAGACCATCATTGGCCCTATAGGAACAATTTACATACTTCTGGCGTTGAACACATGTTATGTAAAGAAGGTACTCAATGCCTAGGCCGCCTTAAGTGCAATTTTTATTTTTAATTAATATTTCAAGAAAAAACGGCTAAAACGAATTGATTGTAAATCGTAGTTGTTTTTACTTATTTACAATTCTATATAATGATGGAGAAGAGTAAGTGAACCGAAATTTAACATTATAATATGTGGCCCCCCTCTCGTTATTTTGCGATTAAATTAATGTCAAAGTGTCAACTCAGCCGATGCCCCCCCCCCCAACAATGTGTTCTTAACTTTAGTACCAAACCTGTAACTATTCCATAATATAAATCTACGCTTAACATTTTTCAAATGCACATTCCAAATTGCAACGGAAAATATTCGTAGGCCGTACTGCGTTCGTATCATTTACCTAGGTGCCTCCCGTAGAGTAGTGTAGCCGTGTAGGCACAGTGCCAGCCGGGTGACTGATATTTGTACGATTAAAACTAGATAGGTAGTCATTATAATATAGTCCGGTAGGTAATAAAACGTTTTTATGCATAGTTCGTAGGTATCATATAGGCACGATGTGACACACGCATATTATTACGTTGACAACTATACGGGCAGACACGTATTTTCGTCATCGTAGCCCGTAATCGTAGAGAATTCGTTTTACAGTTTGCTAGTTAAGCATTCGGAGAGGTTGTTTGAATTTATTTCGCGTACATCTCTTGTACCTATACGACTATACGAGTAGGTTAATACTACGTTTTTGGCATCTGTACACGCCTCGCTGTCAAAGTACGATTTCGTGTTCAACCTACTACTATATAATACCTAATAAGTAATAACTATTACGATATTGTATGTGTATGCAAGTATCTTTATATATGGGAAAGATTATTATTATTATTATTGTTGTTGTTGTTGTTGTTATTGCTGTTTATAAAATAACAATTTCTTAACAGGTACCTGTAAGGTGATTACGGATTTGAAAAATACACACGGAAGTCAAAACGATTCTCAGATAACGTTGGTAGCGTTTAGATAATATATTGATAAGAGGTGTAACAGGTGATGTGATGCCTCTCCAGTACTAAATGCACTGGAAACTCACACGCCCACGTATATAGCAAGAACGTCAAGTTTATTGTGACGACGAGTTCTTATTGCATTTTTCGAGACGACTATCAACGAGTATTTTTTTTTCGTATAGTCATGAACTATTACATGCACTACATGCTATTGCTATATACTATTCAACTTAAAGCATATACAATTTTTGTTTATCTCCACCAATTCTTTTACATGACACCCAAAGCAGTTTTTGTTTATGATTAACCATTTTATTGGATACAATAAGTGCTGAGTGCTTTAAAAGTTTTATGTATAGCTTGGTGCCTTGTAAATAAACTGATAATTTAAGGTATAAAACAAATGTAAAATACTGCACTTATAATATATTACAACTCTTTAAAATACTGTAAATAGAGAAAATAAAGTATTAAAAAAATACTCTAATATAGGGATCAATATTGAATTTTTTTCTTTCGAAGATTTTGACGAAATCTTGAAAATGTATCCTATCACAATTTACAAACTTACAAACTTATTAACAAACCTACACAACGACTGTCTGATGTATGCACACGTTTTTAACTATACAAAAAATAATATAATACTGAATTTCATTCTTTATGTTGGCGATGCACATTTATCTTTATTATAGATTTATATTTATGATAATATGGTCTACATAAAAATATATACCTAATGGATTTTCAGGTTTTAATTTCTTACCGTGTTTTTACTTCTTAATAAATAACTAACACTTGTCAAATTAGGGATTCGTCCAAATTTTTTTTGTAAATAACCACATCATACGGCCTAATCTAAAATAAAAAACGTCACATCATTCACAAAGCGTGATTATACCTAATATAGTAATATTATAAACGAGATTTACGGTAAAGAAAACAACAATAATTACCCCAAGATTAAAAAGTTATTAGTTTTTGATTTTAAATCATAGAATACAAGTTGGCTAGGTATATAAAGTTAACAACTATAATAATAAATAATAATCATATAAATACATACTGCATAGTAATATTAATACTTAATTATATATCACGTACAGCTATTTTTGCTAAATTGCACTATAAGTTCAGGTTTCTTTTATGAAGGTTATCATAGTTGTGGTGACTTCGATGTTGGTCGCTTTTGAAAATACACTTTTATGTCTTTTAATTCTTAACGAAAACTTGTACAAAAATATCAATTAACGGGAAAAACCTGTTAATAGTAATTACCGGGATTGTTTTCTGGTAAAACTATAGTATCATCACTATTTGGTTTGTTGTTTTATTAATTATATGTTATTAAACAATGTACATGTGCAATAGGTACCTACCTATACAATTTATATAGCTAATACATGTCTAATTTATCTGGTAGGCAAAATTAAAACAATTAGCAGTGATGCATTTATGTTGTAACGAACTTATTAAGTATATTTTCGCAGTGGGTAACAAAGAAACGATAAAGAAAATTAATGAAATAATATGTTTTACTACGAGTAAGTACGTCATTACTGGTGAATATGTAAAACATAAGAATAAAACCGTTTACCAAAATTAGGCACAGTCGTACGGATACCACCTTCCTATGTAATTATTACTCACAAGTCACAACAACTCATATTCGTAAATCACAATAAAATTACCAAAACAGTATTTGTAATTAGCCATAATTAACGCGGAAAACACGTTCAAAATTACACGGTTATATAACAGTTCTCAGTGAAAATAAAATATAATAGATACATAGATAATAATAGGTACTTACTATACTTATGTACATTTGTGATAAGTAATAATAATATGTATGAAAAATAAGTAGGAATCTGTATAATTATCAAATGGCCGGCAAGAAGGGCAAGTTCAACAATTTTTAAAAGGAGAAACGGGATGTCACTGCACTACTTCAACGTAGGTACACAGATAACAGCGATAAAAATCATATTACGTAAAAAAATGCTGTAGGTAACAATAACGGTGGTACCAACAAAAAAAATTCACACTGAGATCGGTGTTTGCCTCGTATTGAAATAGCTAGGATTATAATTTATAATTGATTTCAACTTAAATCATCATTGTTGGAGTGAAATGACTTATATTAGGTATTATAATTCATAACGTGTTGACTAATTCTTGACGTTAATATCGCTGTAAATGTGTAAAGCGTGTAAATTCTAAAAAAATAACTCTCTATACCTTCAGCTTACACCACTGCTTACAGAATGAAGATAAACTAAAATGTTTATAAAATACTTGTATATATATTATTTTATTAAAATAAATGGTTATTAATTAATAATAATAATAAAAAAAAAAAACTATAAGACTCATCGACAGGATACCAATTATAGTATTATACGTCATGTTTAATTGGCATTAAATAAATATATAGGGTGATTCATACCCATTTTTACTTTAAAAACAAATTTATTACTTTAGTAATTTTTAGAGTTTTTAAGAAGAAATGCTTCTTAAAATGTTGAGGACTATTTATTATTATAAAATACTTGGATTTTTTATGAATTTTATTGGACGGAGTTTCTTGCGGCAATACAAACTGTTCTTTTTTATTATATTTTTAATACGTATAAATGTATAATATACCTACCTATATGGCCTTATTATAAATTTTATTAAACCTATAAATTATTTATAAATTGGATTCTACTTTGAACTGTATTTGGAGTTTTTATATTTGACCAAAGTATAGTCTTATCTAGAAAATTATAAAAGTATTTTGTTCTGAGTTAAATGCAATATTATTGGTTTTTCGATGTTATAGAAATATTTTGTTTGATTAATGATTGCTATTAACTATCAATTATTTTCGGTGTGTTTAATGTATATTTTTTTTATTATTATTACATATTTGTACAATTTGTACCTAATTTATTTTGATAAAGTGTATATATAGAAAATCTGTTAAAAAATAAAATAGGCTCTTCTATAGAGAAAGACTTAATCTTTACATACACAATGATGTATTACGATTATTATGAATTGTAGTGTATCAATAAATCATTGTATTTGAAAAACGATTTCGAAGTAAATTATCTAGCATTTTAGAATTTTCTCGACTTTCGGCTTTCAGTATGGTTTTTTCTTCGTGGATAAAGCAACTATAATAAAAATAATAACACTGTTACAGATGAAGATCTATTGATGCTGCCTTTTAGATGAAATATCTGGTCTATATACAAATACGATGCTATGCACAAAACTATCGCATAGCTTTTTTGCAACATAATATAGAATATCTGTCGGGAAAAAAATTGACAATTTAATTACAAACGCTTTGCTTTGAATAGCTAAAAGAAATTTCCATTTATATCGCGTGCAATATGAGTTTTCAGTTGATATGAGACAAGCACGGCTTTCGGTACCTATCGTTTCGTATATACATATTGAAATGCAATACGTTTTGTATAACACGACCTCAAAAACATTTTTTTTCTACGAAATGATAATGCTGATTTAACACACTTTTCAACATTGATCGACAACCATTCCACTTCTTTACCATATTAATATAATATAGTAAGCGCCACCGCCGCCGGTCGTGTAATCTCGTTATCATACTTCTGATAATCTGTGAGTATTCGATAATTTATTATTATTAGCGTTTATAACTCATGAATTCATAATATCGTAGTAGATGCTTCGTAAATACATTTTCCAAAACACGAATGGATACTTAGTTCAGCACCCTACATCGTGGATAAAAAAATGTTTGATATTTTATGTACTTGTGATTATTATATTGAAATGTGACAACCGACAAAAATCAAGATTTAAATTATTTACAAAACACTTTATGTCCTAATTAGTGGCACCTATATTATGTTATTTATTTATGTTCATTTGTAAGGTAATAAAAAAAAAACCAGAAATATGTAAATAATATAAATGTACGCATAAAATCATGAATGTCGATAATAATATAACCGCAGTTTCTATAGTATTAGGTACTCAAGTTTCAGTGGTAATCGTATTGGTCTTTCAGAGTTAATCCCTTTAAAGTTAAGAACAAAATATTTGATCAAATAATACGATTTCTTATGGTTTTATGAAAAGTTTACTGAAAGTTATTCTATAGATATTAATCAATTAAACTTGTAATTAATTACAATTTTAATTTATAGTTAATGTATAATTTATAGAAACAGCAAACATAATATATTAGGTATTATTATATTATCATATAATTGTATGGTTATTTTATAGGTAGGTATATAAGAAAAAAGTTGTCAGCCAATCGCCCAGACGCCAAAGCTTTTCCTAATAAAAAAAAATAATATTTAACATAAATATATTGCCGTATACGCAGTACATCTCAACGAGGTTTTTCCTATGATTAGCTTTAAGCCCCAAGTCCACTTATTATTATAATAACAAATTCATTAAGCTACCTTTCTGCACGTTCTCCAATAAGTTAAATTTACGAGTAATTATATTTATATTTACCCGAGGCATACATTAGTAGGTACATTATTTGAACAATTTATTTTACCCTAAAAAGTGGTCACATATTATGTGCATGAATCTACTACTGTAAAAAAAATTTAACATTTTTTGTTTTGCTCTGAATACAGAAAAATAATATTAATATAATATATAGGTAATTAAAAAAAAAATAAAAATAGTCGAATTGCCATGATAGTTTTGTGAGTTTATAATATAGTAGTTTACAGACTAAGACTATAGGTACATCAGCTGTAGGTACCTACAATAATTTTTTTTTCAATTTCAATAAATACTTAAACACTTTATTTACAATCTATCAACCAAGCATAAGAATACTAATGTGATACATAAATAGCTTGATAGCCGAAGGGTGTAGGTGGGGATACCGTTCGACAACAGCACCTCATGACGTCTATACCCAGACAGAATTTTGTAATAATAATATTATAAAAGTATTATAATAATTAATAACGTTATACTAATGTATAATATTACAACCACGAATAATATTAGTATAATGTTATAATAATATTTTTAAACAAGCTCGATGAGCTCAAGCGAGGAAATCGTTGTTTAGTGTGGTTTAGGTAAGTACCTAGTACAGACAGTACAGTTGAATAATAATAAAAAAAAAAAAACAATGTAATTTTGTAAATGTCCCCACATCAGAGGGCCGATATATTTTTTAACTCTTCATCATTGTTATTTACGTATTATATTTATTTTTATCGTAGATTAATATATTATTATAGGTGTATGACGTAAAGGTACTAGATACTATAAATATTACAGGGTGAATCATCGTGTTTTTTATATTCCCGTTTCTCTGTGTTAGGAATATGGAAAATACGGTGGCCAATCATGCACGTATATACCGACACGAACGACGCTAATGTAGACATCGGTCACTAATAATTAGCAACGGTATTTTGTTGATCGGTTTGCGTCATCTATATTTTGATTTTATATAATTTAAGTGTTATTACGAAACCTGGATGAATATATTACAGACATTGCCTACCAGCTATATATATTTTAGTAAACTATAGTATGAATAATATTATTTATTTTTAACTATAATAATGTTTTTATGTTGAATCTTGTTCGATATAATACGAACTGGAAATAGGAATTTCTACTATGTAGTCGTTTTCATGTCATTGTCGATTTTAAATTGTATTTTTACAAGATTGTAAGCAGAAACCTACCTAAGTTTTATAAAGAGCAAGTTCCAGACCACAACTGGTTACAGGAATTTGGCGACAAGCCACTCGTTATAATATACCTAGCAAATACTTGATAAAAACACACGAACACATATTTTAGTCGCATGTAGTATAGTCCAACAAATCTAATTATTTAGGAGATGGCAGTTAAAAAACTATAATATAGTATAACCATTGAACAAATTCCAGTCGGAGCACCATCAGTTGTCCTTAGTGACGTAAATATAACTTTTGTGAGCGAGGGGATCAGTGGAAAAATAAAAATCTAAACTGTGTACAAAATATTGCCATTTTAAGAGATATTTATAATGCTCCAAAGATAAAAATTAACTGTCATTGTAGTGTATGAAATAATAATTTTGAATGAAAATCAAACCCCACAAATTCAAAGTTCTACGTAAATGTGCAGTACCTACAAACATATTTATTACACTTTGTATCAAAATTGAAAATTGTATACCAAAATAATTAAACCATAAGAATCAATTTTATGTAATTTTTATCAATTTATTTGTCTTATTACTTATTTATTAGGTAACTCCAATGGGTACCTATCCATTAACGGCTGATGGTAATCGGGTTGTACCTACTATCATCGTGTGGAACGGTGGCCGCTTAGCAAGTGGTGGCCGGTGAAATGGACGATGGTCAATACGTGAAATAAGTGATTAAATCTGTTGTCTAGTGCAGTGGTTTTTAACCTTTTTAAAATTGTCACCCCCAATTGTATCCCCATTTGTGATACAACACCTTCAAAGAATTTTTTCATCAAAATTTAATTCAATTACCATTAAAATATCTACGAAGTATAAAATTTTGATTTATTTACATTTAAAAATGTAACTGGTCATAAAATTACAACTATGTTGGAACTGATTATTAAATATTTGTGACTGTTATCCAGTTATCGCAACTTAATAAATATTTAGCTTAGTTTCATTTTTTTTAAAATAATATAGTTTTATATAAAAACCCATTTCATGGCTACCCCCAGGTTGAAAATAATTGTAGTACAGTATTAATATAAAGAACTATACAATTGAGTAGTTATAGTAAGTTGTGCAATATCAAATCACCTAAGTACTATAGTAAAATAACTACTTACATTAGGTACCTATTATATTTTAAATTTATTTCTAAAAAACATTATTTTAAGAATACATTTTTTTTTTTAATAAGTTAAGTGAATATCTGACCTCCAAATCACACCATTAAATACGCCCCTGACCACTCTCAACAATAATCATATTATGTAAATACTCCAGGTACGTCATCTTTGTTTTGATAATAAATATTATTATGTATAATATAATAAAGAGGAAAGTTTTGGATATTTGTAACGAATAAAATCAAGAACTTCTGTGTAGTTCTATACTTCTGTGCATATTTTTATGAATACCTAATAGTATGGGGGAAATTTATTGAATTCATAATTTGGCGCCAGACGATTTGTATTAGTTTTCTGCCGATTACCAGTAGGGGGCTGGATAGGCAAATTCAGTGACATTGAGCGCTATGTCGCTAGTCGTTTTCGACAGAACTTCCTGTATTATAAATCTATAGTATTTGCTTACGTCTAACAGAGTTTAAGAAGAGGTAAGTCCACGGGTGTTTAATTTGTCACTGACAACGCCGTACAGGATCAGCTATAGTATATTATGATTAATATATCACTCAGTTTGCACTTATCAGTTTTCGTTTAGATTAATCTGTTGTCTGAAGTTTTCACTATAACAGATATATTTTGTAGGTAAATTATAGTCCAACACGTTTTATACTTAAAATAATATCCCGACGATTTATACAGTCAAAATGCCCGATAAAAATCTGATTAAGTGTTAGATTTTCTTGGGAGGTACTTGGAAACAATTATTGGTTTTCGTTTCGATAAATTGGTCAAATTATTTTTAGTGATGGGCAACGATATACTTTTGTGTATCGATATCGTTCTGACTTGGCCGATATTGAACCGCGATATCGTAAGTTATCGTTAGTTGTACGATATCGATATCGCATCGAAAATAACGAAAATATTTCAAAATTAATTATTTTAAATATTACCTATTTAGTACTTAATAGTTATTATTTATTAAAATTAATAACTGATATAGATAAATAAATATAAATATTGAATTAATAATTATTATTTATGAATTTAATAATTTGCTCTATATTACTTATTGAAAATAAGAAAAAAAACTTGTTACAATAATTCCCGATATCGTATCGAATTATCGATATTGTTGCCCATCCCAAATTATTTTCCTCTCTGGCATAGTTTTGACTGTTTAATTTCGTGTAAATTACGCTTCCCAATCGTTTGTATACGCAAATTCAATTAAATAGTCGTGTTTTGTACTTTTCGCCCAACGATTTTTCAGATTTTTTTTTGGTTTTTACTATCTAGCTGACGGTTAACCGGATGACGTAATAAAAGGATATTTTTGTAATTAACATGCAGTTTTGTTAGTGGTCATTTTGAAAGTCTCTGACGTTAGATACAAAGTTGGAATAATAGTTTGCAAATCACTAAACATCACTTGATTTTAATATTTTACCCGTTCGACAAGTTTATTTTTCGTGGCATTGACCTTCGCCACACGTGTGATATAAGTATAGATTACATATTATTAAATAATTGTTAGTTATTATCTTTTAGGCTATTTCTATAATGGTAACAAAATTGAAGATAGGTAGGTACATGTACCTACAACGTACATTTAAGTCTTAATATTTTGCTCATACCTAAAGGCCATAATTTTTATTTTTTTTATCTCCTGTGTATACTTTGATAATCAATAATGACTAATGAAGTAGGTATTCACAAGTATTGGTTTTTGATGTTTAATGGCAATTTATATTTTTGATTTCAATATTTTAGTTGAATATCAAATATTATATAAACATTTTAAGTCTAGATAAGTGTTAAGATTATTGAATTTTGTGATTAGTTATAATTAATTCATCTTACATTTAAATTTTAACATTGAAAAACAAAAGAAAAATGAAAGAATTTTGCTTCATATTATATTGAATTAAAAAATTTTGGCTGCCGTTTAAAAATTAAAATTTTATATATTGGTTTTACTGCAACAACGGTCATTTTAATATATAGGTTAAAGGTGAAAAAAAAAGACTGTCATACTGTCATACATTGATCGCGCTCAATTAAAATCCTTTTAAAAAATAAAATCCCCAAAAATATCACACGTCATGTTATAATATCTATTTCTAATATTTAAGAAATTTCGAGTATCGTCGCGATATAGGTACCAGTATCGCCGATGACCCCATTATATTAAGCCACTGAAACTGTTATCGTACTAAGAATCTCAACGGATTAAATATTTTAATATCTGTGAAATAAAATGGCATAACTTAGGATATTATAGCATCTGATATAATATTATTACATATTAACCATGTTGATATTATGATACCTTATAGTACCTTATAACTCTCGCGGAAGAATGCGAGAGCAGTTCCCGCAGCGCCGTCGGTGAAAACAGAAAAAAAGTACCTTAATACTAATACCTAGTCTTTCCAAGTCCACTCGCGCTACGTACAAAAAGGAAACGAGTTCCCGTCGGTATTTGGCATATTATTTGTTATTATTATTGTTATTGATTTATACAACTCGTTTATTCGGCAAAACGCATCGTTCTAAAAATTATCGCTCTTCGGGCCCATGTGCCCGGGCAATGTGTGACACTAACGGATGGTCGACGCATCTAAATTATTATTTTTAACGTTCCTAGTAATATTATTATTTATTTTCATGAGCCGACTCGAAGTATAATGTACTCACGACTTTTTTATTTTTATTATAACGGTGAAGGCGTGGACTTGGAAATGGGATGGGCCGTACAAACAGACAACATGTCTAATATATTATATGCTATAATAGTAATTTATAATACGTGTTCGACTCGTCCGCCTCTAAACATATTACCTATGTCACCACTACAGTGATATTTTAATAATGTTGTACCTATTTATTTTTGTACGGGACATCGGTCGATAGAAGATTATCCGAAATGAGAAAAAATTAATAGTTTAATACTATTAACAAGTTTTACAATATTATGTACTCGAATCTCGATAGTCGTTACAATTGATGAGTACTGTAGATTGAAAACATTTCAACTTTTGATCACGTCAATATAGTGTATTCGTTCTGCGAATTGTTCACTTATATTGTGTTTGAAGCACTTTTATAGCTCAGGACAATTATTAACCAATAATAATAAATAAGGGACCTATATGTAAAGAATAATTATTATACTATACTGCAGTGTAATGTTCAACGGTAAAGTTAACATGACATATTTCAAATCCATGGCAATGAATTTAATTTTGGGTTTTTACAGACTTAATATTACACCTATATTTGAAAATTTTTAATTTTTTTAAAAAAAAGTCCACTTATGTGGAACAAATCAATTTTTTTTAACTGTACCCTTCTCCCCCTTTGAGTTTGAATCTTAAGAACTTTCATTTATAAAGTTTTTTCTATCTTAAAATTTGACTTATTGAGAGTAAGTAAAAGTTTTGATTTATGCATGTTGTATTTTTCGTAGTTTTTAATAGTTCATCTACAGTCGAACAATAATCCTACAGTGTTCTGTGTGACTTTTTATGTTTTTTTTTGGAAATTCAGGTGTGGTTTGGTAAGTTAAGTACAATATGTACATTGTTTTCACATACGAAATCACACGGAACATTGTAGTATTGTAGATAAACTGTTAAGAAATTCAATGAATATAACATGCATAAATCGAAAGTTTAGCTCACTCTTAATGAATAAATTTTTAAGGTAAAAAAGTCAATGTTAACTAAAAACTAAAAAAAAAATTGTAACTCAAAAGGAGGGAGTACAATTCAAAAAAAATTGGAGCTGAACTTTTTTAAAAATAAGTGTAATAACAATTCCTTTGTGCAGTTAAAAAAAACCAAAATGAAATTCAAGGCCATGCATTTGAAATATTTTGAGTTACCTTTATCATTGAACACACTGTAAACCGGGTGAAAAACTAGATCACGCTTGCCTAACTGCAGAACAGATCCGTCCGGTTTTCAAAAATTTACAATTTAGATTTTACAATATGGTGTAAAACACGTAATAAATAATAACTCTTAGTTTTGAAAAATAAAATCTGTCAGAGAATTATTCAAACCTGTTCCGAAATAATACTATAGAGTTGCTAACAACAAAGACTTATTCAGCTGCAGGTAGATCAACGACAACCAAGAATATTATAACTTAATTTTGTTTGAAAAACTATTAACTGTGACAAATTACTAGGTACCTAATCTGAAAGTCCAGGATTTAAATCATATCGTTAAATTTATTATTATTATTATATTGTAACTTCGTGGAATTTAAGAATCTAAATAATTTTAAGCTCTTAAAATATTACTCTTTTAATATTACCCCTTTCGTATTAATGTTTTTGAAAAATACTATTACTATTTGACTACCTACTCAAAAAAGATGATATGCCCGGCATGAGTATTATTATTATATATTTGCCATTTTGGTATATTTTATTTTCATCATCATTATTATTTCATTAATATATAATATTATAATATAATATTGTATATAGAAATTGTGATAATCTATGCCCAAAATGAAAAAAAAACTCCACCAAATTTTTAATTTTATTAATTATTATGTACTTTTAAATACAATGTACACTACATTCACTTAACCTTTTAAATAATATTTTATGCTCACAGTGTCACCTTCTTCAAAATGTATATTCTATTTTATTTTTATGTAACAAATGCCCGTTCTTTCTGTGAAAAAATAAGTTAAATAATAATAAAGTAATTTTTTTAAAGTAAAATTATACGTGGAAATTCGAACAGACCCCCCTATGTGATGGCATGTAGTTTGTACATTCCAGTTTATGTTTATTTATGCATGCAATTTGAATGCACCACATTTTTTTATTTTATAAGTTATAACTATTATAACTTTGTAATAAATTACACATCAACAAACAAGAATACGGATGTAAATATTATTTCTGAGAATTTCATTAAAATTGCCTATATAAAACCCCTTAAAAATACTTGTATAGTGGCTTGGCACGGCGCGTTCGATGCTACCAGTCACGCAATGCGACTGAAAGTAATCAACGCCTGCTTTTACTAGTTCCCGGATGGGTGATCACCCGGATTCATAGATGTAAAAACCTTACCATGCATACACGTGATTGCTTACCTATCGTGACAACCATAACAACATCTTACCGTACCGACCATGCCGACTACAGTTCATAATCCCCTACAACAGCTAAAGGCCATAATTACCGAGCTTAAGTTCAATAAAAAAAGAACTTGTATAATAATTAAGTGTTCTAAAATTCTTTTTTTTATTTTTATGGTAGTATGATTATTTAATAACTTCTTTGTATGTCCATAATTATTCCATTACTTTGTATGACAATTTTATAATAGATTAGGTACCTAACAATGTGTTACTTCATCCGACCAATTAATTCGTTTGATAGCATCGTTCAGACTGTTTCTTTGCAGTATCGAGATTGAAGGTCTAAAAATATTTATTATAAAGTGAATAAAATTAGCAAAATCATTTCAATCTATAAGATCTAGTAAAAAATTGAATGATTTATTAGATTCATATCTAAAAGACAGAAAATAACATAATATATTAAAATCAATTAAGATTAAACGCTGTTGTTGCCTTGTAACTCTGCATTGCAGCTACATATTATGAGTTGATTAAATCGTTTTAAGTCAATTGCACTATATTTATAATTTAAGCAACTTAATGATGCATTTTAAAAATGCAAGCTCCAAGGTTTATAATATAGCTTGTTATTTTTAAAATGCGAGTAATAAGCCTATACACATAATATTATGCTGTAAACTATAGTTCCTACTACCTATATTTATTAGTAGTTAGTATCTATAATAGTACATACATAAATCGTCACATATCATGAATCTAAAATACCACTACGATTCTTAAATATAATATATTAAATCGTTGTAGATGAACCCCAAATGTTATTATTATTTATTTTTAATGATAATTTTACACACTTTATGGGTTAAACTCCACACTTTTAATAAACATAAAAATGTTGGGTAAGTGATGTCGTTCTGCTGTACAGGTGAAGTACAAGTGGGCCACTGTATAAATGTATAAATGATTGTCATAAATTTGAATTCAATGATATAATATCAATTATCATTGTATACGAAAAACGATTCTGAGCTGAGACGGTTTGTCAATGTGGATATTTTTTATTATATTTATATTGTTATTTCATATTATCAATACGGTAGCCGGTAAGTTGAACTAATATAATAAAGTTACAACAAAAAACCTAAAACAATAGGAAAATGACTATGTTCGTAAACAGTTCAAAACAAGTCAAAATATTCTGTAAATTTTATCGTGTATAGAAAATGCTAATATAAACGTTCAGTGAAAATGTCATGTATCTGCGGTGATTTGTTTTAACTTTATACCAAAATCCAAAATCGATTTTGCTGAAAACCGATTTTGCGTAAAAATTCCCGTTTTTCCTTAATTTGTCTTTTGGTTTTCCCTGCGCTTTTGAAAACTAATTTTAAAAAATGACCACCCAAATGCACCAACTAGATTCACTTTCCCATCAAACAAGATACTGTTGAAGAAAATCAAAGCATTATTTCGACTACTTATCGTGTAAACAGACACAACAAAAAAAAAAAAAAAAACACATCATTGTAAAATCAATACATTCATCACTCCGCTCAGAATCTAAAACGTATACTTATGGTTTATCTACTTTATCTATAGATTTGATTCACCATGAATTTATTAAATATCACTATTTTACGTGTACACCTATAATATGTGCAGTATCGATACCCATCGATCAAAACCCGATCTTAAAATAAAGCGACACTACATTTAGGCATAAAATACAGTTTCATTTCATTTCAGTAATTCGATTATTATTATGTAGAGTTTTATGTCACATTGCGCTTGCGTTATTTATCACGCCTTAGGTGTTACGCTTTTCATATTAGTAGGTACCTATATTATAACTTCAATTTTGAACTTTTTTTTCATACAAAATGTATGTTCAAATTATAGCTAATAATAAAAGCGATATAAGTATGTGAGTTTTTGAACTATTTCAAATAAGTAAGGTATAATATCGCAATCGTTTAATGGGCCAACTGGACACTTCACACTTGCACATGCACATTGTTATTTTTCGTAGGTGCAGGTACATGACCAATGACTATGTAAAAAATGATGATTGTTTTCCGGATAAGAGGTTTTATCTTCATATTTATTTTCAAGTAATTCTTCCTGAATGTTGAAATACTTTTTGATAATAGATTACTGAGTAGCTTGTTTTTTTTTTTTATCATGCATCTAAAATCCGTATGTATCATGGATTTTAAAAAAAGGAAAAATTTGTGCTGCATACATATTATGTTTATAAAATATCATTTTACAAAAAATGTATCAAACCAAATCAAGATTTTTCTTTCTTCTGAATAACTCCTAAGCAATTTAGTGATTTTTGATTTACAATGTGTGTTATTTTGTGACTGAAACACTTTTTATCGTAGAAAAAATGCTTTGACTCTTAACATCAGCATATTTTCTGGTAGTATTTTGAATCTAATTCTCGGATCTTAATAAGATGTAAAAAGTAGAAAATTCAAAGTAAGCATCAATAAAAATAATACCTATTCAAATTTAGAAAAACGGGATCTTTAAAGCAAAACTAGTATTAGACAAAATTATTTGGTGTACCTAAAAACAAGTAACTCTAGATACTTGACATATCCATCAAATATTTATATTAGGTACTATTTTATAAATATGATAAAATTTAATAATATTTCGACCTTTTTTAAACTATTTATAGGCATGAGACATTTTAGCTTATTATAATTTTATCTTTTTAATTATTGGCATTATTTTTTGTTCAGTCAAAAAACTTTAAAATTAAATACATGATCCCTCAAAAGTTTTTATAAGTGTGATTAAAAAAAGAAGTTTAGTGTAAGTTCACTATAATATTTGATGAAATTAGTCACAATTTCAAAATAATATGAATTACCTATTTTGTAGTTAGAAATTAATGAAAATGTTTCTTTTCATATCGATGATTTGATTTTCAAAGTTAACTTTAGATTAATTTTAAGGCATAATTTATACTATGAACCTATTCACACCGTTCTCACGTGGTAAGGTGGTACAGTAGAACCTCATTAATCCGGACCTCATTAGTCCGGACTTCGCTTAATCCGGACAGCCGTTTATAATACGTAAATAAGAAATTACGCTAGTTTTCCCCGTAGATTAAAATAAACATGAAAACGAGTTCTACAAATTTCCCATAAATTCGGGTTATTGCGATAACATTGTTATAAAACGTTACAGAATCACAAAAATTACAATATCAGATCAATGATTTATAATTTCGCATCTGCTGTCAAAGATATAAAACCTTCAACTTTGATTAACTCGTGGAAAAAACTTTTAATAAATGAAGAGGTTGAACCAGATACGGCTGAATTAGAAACAGAAGATTACTCTACTATTTTTTTAGGTTTAATAATATATGGTTTAATAAAATATGCAATAAAATTTTTATAAGTTTATAATTTACGATTTTTGGTTATTTTGTTTAATCCGGACTTTCATTAATTCGGACAACCTAGAGCCCCAATTAGTCCGGATTAATGAGGTTCTACTGTACCTATAATTGTATAGACTTAAATGGTAATAATATTAATAATAATTATATAATATGATACAATAAATAATACATAGTTACAGTATTATAATAATTAAATACAAATAATATAATAAATGTGATGTTTTCGGCAAAAATTAAATCAACCTACTGTAATACTAATAGTTAACAAAACTACTATACTGTAATAGCAATATCAAAATAAAAATAAATATTTTATGAAATATACTTGATAAAGGTTAACAGACCACTCAGAATCGTTTCGTATCCATACAATTAATTCAAATTTCAGACATCGATTACAGTGACTCACTCGACACCTACTGTATAACAAAGTTGTACCTACTTGCCCACCATTTTTACCTTGGTTTGTTATAAATGTTTCAGGACAACCAATAAATTATATTTATGATTATCCTAGACACATAGTATTTATATTTTATATATTATTGAGTTTAATTAAGATATTATGCACTAAGTTAAATACAAAGCTGTGTTGTATATCTGTTTAATTTCTGGTACAGATGTAGTTATAGACATGATATAAACAATTTGAAAAAATATCTAAATTTCATATCTAATCAAAATTACCAATTTTCTAACTTGTGTATAGGTATTAATATAGTTGATAAAAACATAGCCTTTTTAGATTCTTCCGTAAAAGTCATCGTTCATACATTTTAGCGGTAAAAATGTTTTTTTTTGACGAAAATATAGAAAACCTACTTGAGCTTTGGGTTTTTAGAGGTCACATAACATGGGAGTCAGAGCTCGTATTTTATGTATCTATTACTTATTTAGCATAACTCTAATACCACACGTACCAACTAATGCGCGATATAGAGCGTAGAAAAACATTTTGGCGAGCTCATAAATCACCTCAACAAACACGACGTGTGTGAAGTTGGCCACGCCATGGTTATAAATTATGAAAAAAATCCGAGGTTGATATGACGATGTGGTAGGGCTCGTGAATATTTTGTTCCACCAATTTTAATTATATCGATTAAGGCGATTTGCGAGAATATGCCTAAGGTTGCACATTTTATTTTAAAATTGTTGCAAATTAGTTGCAAAATATTGATAAAAGTTTGGTGTAGTTATCATGACATGGTCGGGCCAACTTTACGCTCGTTGAAGCACGGACATTTGTATTGATCAGTGGCGTGCTTGTTATCTCCTTTGAAGAAAATAAAAACTATATTGGTACTTAGGTGTATTTTTTAAATGTGTAAGTTTTCGTCGTTCGCCGAAAAAAAATATTATCTAACCCTGTACCACTAGTTTGACCTTGCAAGTCGATATAATTATATAGGTACTGCAAAAGTAGCACGCACATTATATACATAAATAATTAGGTACGTATATTAATTTATCGTAAATATACGAGAATTTAATCGTCAAGTGTCGAACACTAAACTATTTTAAACGAAAACGTCTTGAAATATTACGAATATGCTGGCACGCTGCATTCATGCATTCATATTAAAACACTCGAACACTTGTGTGCTTACGTTTAATTATGAATGACGTCAATTCGAGAATCATCCATTTAATATCATGTCTATGATAACATGGAGTGACAAATCTAGGGTAAGGCAGGCTATATTATACTTCGATGTTAGGAACTTTGGCGTGCTTACCCCTGTTTTTTCCTACAGGAGTTTTAAAACGATCAAGTAGGGTGTGTTTCAAAAGACTTTTTTCGTTTGATTGAAAATCAGTAGCCATAAGTAAATATCATATTTCACACTTAATAACTAATTGAAGTGGAATTTTTGTATGGTATAATATCTTGGTACAAAGAATTATAATCAAATCAAAATAAACAAAAATATGTAAAAATAATATTTTTTTTACTCAAAATTGGAAAACATGAATTCAAATAAATCTTCAAAATTATTATTTGATATTTGTATTAGTTAAAGCATATTGTTCTGTGTTTAAAAACGACAGTCAAAATCGACAATAGTTTATATCAGTATTATTATCCGTCGTAAATAAAGCAAACTTTTCCTCTTCACTAAAAATAAAACTTAAATAGTGATTACCAGATTGTACATTCGAATTTAAAAACTACAAATTATTTATATCCAAAAAATATACTTGTATAATAAGAGTATTCAAAAAAAATAAGAAGAACTTTTCAAAGAATAAAAATAGTACGAATAAATAGTACCTACTTAATATAATATATTAGAGTATGCTCAAAACCTAACCTTAAATGGTACGCAGAAGCTTGAATCAGACAAAATACCCTACATTATCACATCTGTATAATATTCATTCGTAGTAATGTAAAAAAAAATTCAATCGAACTTATAATGTCTTCAACAAAGTGACGAAAATACCATGCTATTGCCATAATAATTCACAGTTCTGGAATCACATCTGTGTCTTACAAGTAGGATTTAGTACAAAAAAACTAGTTATTGAAAATCTGGAATAATTTATTTGTCGGTGAGACAGTGAGTCTATTAAAAAAAAATTGCCGTGAATAATAACAATAAATCGAGGAAACGATTGGGTTTTTTTCCAAGCACACGTGTGAGTAAAAAAAGTTAATTGGCTGTTATTGCGCAAATAACAAAATAATGATTTATAAAATTGCGTTATATTGTGTGATATTTTCCTTAATAATATGCTTGGTATCATATTAAAATGAACATGTGTTCAAATAAATTATAATATGATGACACATTTAGAACCAATTTATTGAGGTTTGGATTATTAAACCAACCGCTCTTGTCGAGCAACAGTTGAATATAATAAATAATAACATAATACCATGTAAGTCATGTTTTAAGTTTAAATAAACGGAAGACGGGGGGAAAGTTTAGATAGCCACTTTGCTGTTCAGTACACGTCAAGTGTTGTTACCGTCATTGGGTCACTGTACTGTACGAGTTAAATTTGAATTCAATTATAAATAATTGCATAGAAAAACGATTCTGAGCGAAGATTCTGGTCCGCCAACCCATATAACTATGTATATTATATATTAATATTGGTATTATAGCCTATAGGTACTGTTGTCTGTTATAGTAATTAATTTTACTAATTTTTATTAATGGGTACTGTAGGTTGAGTAATATTTTTTTCCAAAAACATTGCATTCATTAGTTTTTAATACATACTTAACTATTATATTTATATCATATTATATTAATGTTAATAACTTTTTAATCAATATACTGACTTATCGTAGAACCGTGCACAAGTTAATAAGTTCGTGCTTCCTATAAAACATGTGAAATAACATAAAATGAATCCAAATATTTTGAAAAAGTGTAGCCCATAAAAAAAAAAATTCGATGTATTATATTGTATTTATTAGCTATAAAAATTAAGCATTTAATACATTTTTCACCATAAAATAATTCGCAAATATTCAATCAGTTAACAGGAAGACATATTTTGTAGTTTCTGAGCGAAGCGATGAATGTATTGATTTTACGAGAATTAAGTATGTTTTTTCTTTGATTTTGTCTCTGTATACACGATAATAAGAAGTTAAAATAATGTTTTGATTTTCAAAATGTAGTATATTTTTCAGTGGAAAATTGAATCTAATTGGTACTTTTGAAGGTTAAAATTTAAAATTCCCTGAAGTTTTCAAAAGCTTTTAAACCAAAAAAAAAAAATTAAGGAAAAATGAAATTTTTACGCAATCCCAATATTTGACTAAAACAATTGTGCTTTTTTTTAGCGTAACTCGAAAATGAAGAACCGGTACATGCAATTTTCACCAAATGATTGTACTAGCATTTTATATACATGATGATACAGTTGATGAACTATTTGTAGGCATAATACATTTTTGATTTGAATACATTTTTTTGGTAAAATTATTATTGATAAAATATTTTTCATCGGAACAACTTAAAAAATTAATACAAGGTTCCTCACAAGTTGTTATTAGTGTAATAAAAAAAAAATTAAGTGTCTGAATGAATTTTGACAAATTTTGGTAAAATCACTGAAATTTGCAAATTCTTTTGAGTCAGAAATATAACAAAATAATATATTGTTCTATTTATATCAAAGATTTGTAAATTTAATATAAGATACTTCATATTAAGTTTGTCTACATTTAACAAAAAAAATTTTTTCTCATCAATATTTATAGCAATAAAACTGAAAAGTTTCAAACGTTTATCAATCATAAAGTGTTTAAAATAATACCATATAATTATATCTAATAATATAGAAAATGCTAATATAATCATTTAGTGAAAATTTCAAAGCAACTATTGTTATTCGTTTTTTAATTTCAACGAAATAATAATATCGATTATATTAAAAACAAGTTTTGAGTAAAAATTCTCGATTTCTCAAATAATAGATATACTTATTTTTTTCCATTTTAATAAAAATTATTGACATTTCTAATTTATAACCTCCCATTATTATACTAAGTCTTATTGGTTTCACTTAAGAAAATATAAATAAGAAAATTAAAATGTTTTTTCTACTATAAATATTAAATTGTGTATGCATACGCAAAAAAATATATTCATCGTCCTGCTTGGATTCTAAAATTAACTAATTTTTTTCCTCAAATAAAATAAATTAAACTAAATATTCCTCAGCATATCCTAGGTTAGGATATAAAAATACTATTTTAATATTATATTAAAAGATTTAATTATCATAAAAAATAAAAATAAAACGAAATTTTGTTTGACTATACCTACTTAAGTTTACTATTTAAAACAATTTTGAATGAGTCCTTAATATATAATATGCCTCTTCTTTAAAATAAATAAACTTATTAGGTACTTGTTTATTATGGAATATGTCTGCTGATAAATGGTGAAATAATTAATGTTGAGATGTAATACTGTATTGTTACTTTTCTAGTAACTACTAACTAGGTATTGGCACATTTACACTACTGACCGGTCACCGTAACGACATGCCACCGCAGTGTATATAATATTATATTGTTTGCATTTTATTGTAATAAACTTAAGTAAAGAGTAGTTTAAAATTCAAAATTAATTTGTATAATATATATTCATCATAAATTGTGTTTAAAAAGTAAATCGTTGTGCATTGTATACAAATTTTACACCGATTTTTATTTAACACTTATTTTTTATATTAGAAACAATTATAGTTTACTTACTGGTTTTGAATCCAAAATATATGACCTTATATATATATAGATCTTGTTTTAAAACTTAATTAATCTATGCAAATATTTTAAAATAATATTATTAATTATATACACTGTACCTGTATGGCTATAATATTATTAGCATTCTTAGTGGTTAGTATACATGGAAATTACGGAATTAGTTATTTGATGTTGACCATCACTAATAGTTTTGCATAAATTTGTAGGTAATGCAATACCTAATGTGCACTTAAAAACATATCTTACTGTAAATAGTTTAGGAAACTGCTTACTTATATTAGTACATTAATTGTTGTAATCGGCCAAGCGTTAAAATGTGTAGCGAAGAACAATCATACCATTAGATAGGTTCCTAAGTTACGTTAATGTAATAATGACGTTTGGTTTTCGACAAAGAACGAGACAATATACGACAATATGTCGACATACTTTGGTAAGTACCTTTGACGAAACTTCGACCTTGTGGTAAATACCGTAGATGTCAGTGTTTTAGATCGACTTAAAGATTTATTGTTGACAGTTGACACTATCGAAGAAACCGGATTCGAATTGAGGAATTTTTCGGAAAATCGAATGATATGAGTAATTATTGCAATATTCACGATATTATTATTCGATTGAACTAATACATAAAAAATAGTGTTTATGTTGTTATTACCAATTAAAACATAGTGTTGTATACAACTATTACATAATTGAAAAAATATTGAAACTCGTAACAAAACACAATTTTTTACTAAACAGAACAACGTGTGTCAAGGTGTTTTTATTTTTTTTCTACGACTGATTTTATGTTATATAAAGCGAGTCTGGCTCAGAATAATAATTAATCGTCGCTGTTTGACAATTTCACGAGGTAAAGTCCTTTAGTCCTGTGACCAACCTGTGGCCCCTGCAGTAAGATAGACATCTCGCTATCGTATATATTTATTGTTTGTTTATTTTATAATTAAAAAAATATGCAATTTATTTTCTCCGAGAAGACGATGCGTTTTACTTCCATATATTTCCGCAATTCGTGACCCTGCTAGATATTTTCAGGTAATTTAATCTCATTAATACCTTCTACTCATATAAACTAACATAAGACTTGTCCTGTAATGTCTAAGCCATACGAATAAGTAAACAAATAATTTATTGTCACACCAGATACCACTGCAGCTGCCGTCATCCGACAGCAATCACCACACTGCAGTGTCAAGTGTATTAACAGGTACACAATATTAAACAGTCGATACCATATATATCAACACCTGTTGTAACGACATAATATGAGTTATAACGACGTTAATTTCAAAACCACAGCAAAATTCCATGTACAAAATCAAAATTGGTTATAATGACATCTGGTTACAATGATGTATGTAATACGATACTGACTGTATATGCAAATCAGTCCTAGTATAATATACCCCGTGACCTTTGAACATTTTTCTTCTCGGTTGAACGTACCAATGAACCTCATCATAGAACTGTGTAAAGTGGCTATAATAAAACAAGACCTGTAGGTACCTATATTACGCCTACTGTCGGTATAAACAAACCTTGATAAACACCTCGTTTTCAGTAAACATCTGATTTACATGAATTTCATCATAAGGCGCGCGCAAAAAATTTGATTTATCACATTTGGTAGGTAATAATTATTAGATAGTTAGGTACATCATAAAACTCGGTGTGACGTAAATCGTGTAGTTTTTCCAATATGATAAAAATTATATCCGAGGGCAAGTATAATACACGTGAAAACATTGTTAAAAAAAAAAAAAAACTATAATGTAAATTCTTTCATTGTGCAATATGATTTTAATTATCCTAATATATTATGTTCTCACTGTTCTCAGGAAATGAACGCGTATTTAACCGTCCAAAAAGCATTGTCAAATAATATCTTAAAACAATATTATTATTATTGTCAAGATCGTAATCGGTTTTCTTTCAAGTGATGTTGTTGACGCCGGTTTGTCCATCAAAATGCGCTTCGTTTGATGACATCGATATAATATAATAATAATATTATTGTCTACGGTTTGTATAGGCACAGTTTATTTAATTACGAATGTTTGGCGCTGTGTGGTTTCTTTTCATTCGTTTCTCCAACAGTGCACAATATTGTAATAACATATTTTTTTAAATAAATTCAACGCGGGAACAAAACGGAATAATATTATAACCTACAGATAATATTTCATACCTATGGTGTCATTATCTGTAATCCTATAGGAGGTCTACTTCATTCCAAATTTGTATAAAACGTAAATATTTTCTAGGGCAAAGATTTTAAAAACCTTAGCATTGTTAGGAATACCATAAATCCTGGTTGAAACCGAAAATATTTTTTCTGATTTCGATTTCAGTTATTGGTATTTATTTTTTCCAATTTTGATTTCGCTTTCGGATGTCAGTATTTATTTTTCTGATTTCATTTTTGATTTTGGATACCGGTTATTATTTTTTCAATTTCGGTTTTGATTACTGGTACCTATAGATTTTATCCGATTTTGTTTTCGTTTTCGGTATCAATTTCGGTTTTTAACGGTTTTGACCGGAATCTAATATCGGTTTCAAGTTCTGCCATAAATATATGAAAAAGACGTTAACATTTTTATTGTTTTATGTCTTAAAATATCGACTGCACATTAATGCCAATCGTCAGGGTCGTGGTTTTCAAGAAAAAAAACGAGAATAACTGGGTAGTATAATATATCGACTTTCCGGTCCTACAGACTTTATTTCGTGATAAATTCATAGAAATTTTAAGCTATAGTAATGTATTATACGACAAATAATAGTTTTTAAGTCGCAATAACCAACAGAATAGGTAATATACTAAGTAAAAGTTAAAATTTAGAAAATAATTGGTGACACCTGCAATAACTAA
Source organism: Nasonovia ribisnigri (assembly GCA_027563435.1). Classification (NCBI taxonomy): domain Eukaryota; kingdom Metazoa; phylum Arthropoda; class Insecta; order Hemiptera; family Aphididae; genus Nasonovia; species Nasonovia ribisnigri. The sequence continues at coordinate 202,923 of JANEHU010005102.1, read as the reverse complement.
CGATAGATCAATAGATGAAATCAACAATAAGATACCGACAAATGATAAGTAAGGTGGAATACGTGTTTTCGATTATCTACCGTTAGAATTAGATTTAAGTCAACGGTGGGGGATAGACAACCTCAAGATTGCCTTCCGAGTGCAGTCACTCCACTATCCCTCCCTCATCGGTTGTTCATACGACAAACGTATATTATATACGATCATAATATGTAAAGTTTATGAGCTTGACATTGGCCCCTGGCACTTTGAAGAGGTCCATTTCGGTGCACTTACGAAAAATCATGGGGGGAAATGGGTAAATTCGGGTAAGCCCCATTAACAAATAAATAATAACAATCTTGAGTGCTCGGAACATTTCTTAAAACGAAAACGCGATAAGGACCACGTCGCAAGAAACGTAGTATATTTTCGCGTTCATCTCTACTAATGTTCTATGTTCACGTATACAATTTACATAGTATAAACGCCAATTAGATATAATAATATTATTAGCAACTGTGTCCTAGTAGCAGACCTGCAAACGAACCTATATAGATGACTAGTACACGTCACGGTCTTGTCATTGTCGGCAGGTTCTATTGAAAAAAAAACCTAGACGTGTATTATTTACTGCAGTATAAGTAAGTGTCTATAATCCAATAACTACTAATGAATCACTCCGTATACTATATATCCGTCATAATATAATATAAAAAAAACACTAGCTACGCTAACTTCACCCGGAGAAAAAAATGATCTATTACAAAATAAGTGGCACTCGTCGCTCGGCGTATTTTGATTTGAGTGTACTTGAGTGAGTGGACATCACGTGATAAAACTTTTATTGCAAATAGTGCATCCGTTTGAGCACCTATAAAGAACATACATATAGATAGATGTCTAATTTGAATTGAAAAAAACAAACACACTTTGCAATATTAAAAGTAGACCATAGGGACACTCTATTATACAGATCTCGCTGAATCGATTGATGCAAATTTTGTGAAAATCGGTCGAGTAGTTTTTGAAACTACCTCGAGTATATAACATTACGTCTTTATTAAATGATATAATATAATAATTATAGAATATAGATAATATTACGGTAGAAGCCACTTATTAGGACCACTTTGGACCAAGGTGATATGTGTCAATTAACCGATTGTTTGTAATAAGCGATTGGTTTCTACTTAGGCCGACCCGTGCCTGGATATTTCGTTCAATAACGCGATTGTATCAATTATCCGTGTTCCTAATAAGCGGCGTCTACTGTATATCAATATTAAATATTATAAGAACGGCCCATAACGATTGTACCTATAGGTATATATTATATTATATAACTACTACGCGTTATCACACTACAAGAGACGATAGCGTTTTGTATTCAACAAGTGTATTATTAGTATTATTTATTATTATATTATATTGTCATGTGGTTTACCAGTGCACAGCGCGACTGCTAAATCGATTCTGGACAACGGGGCCCGCGAGGTCGCGTTTTACATATGGTAATAAAATATAATATATATTATAGGAAGATATGCGTCTTCTGCGCCAACTATTTATACAATATTATATGATGTACTTTATGATAAGATATTGTCGTCGCGTCAAAAATACCATTTTGAGAGGAACCTATTACGATTAAATTATTATAGGTAGCCTGCAGGAAGGTATTCGAATAATTGTATGTACACTGTACAAAGTAGGTACAGCATAAAAGGAACAGAGCCAATTTTTTCTTTAATTCATTACACTATAAGAAATGAAAATCATGCACAAGAACGCATGTTCAATGTAAAATTCGATTTTAAAAATTAATAAATATTTTTGGAATTTTGCATGATGGAAAATAGTCGGCCGTCTAATGATGAGCCGGGGAAGAAGAAACTCAGTGTGTTCACGATGGTGATATGGATATTCCCGGATAGATCTAATTCCAAAAACTTATAGACTTCATAGGTAGATCACGGGGGATGGGCACCTGTGGAGACCTTTTTTGAAATGGTTTAAATTTTTACTGCCATACGAACTTTGCAGTATCTACAGCTAAAATTGACCAACGATAGAATGCAGATGAAAATAATGTAGGTAATTATTACGAAGTTAAATACGGAGCCGATTTGTTTACAAGCGTCTCGACGATTGCAGTATACACATGCAATTATTATTATTATACTTAATTATTATCATCCTCTCAATTCCTCTGTACGGATGTCGGAACGTCGGATTGTATTTTATAATTTTAATTATAATTTAACCGGACGTGCTATTCGTCATGGGTAACCCCGGTTATAGTGCCTAGCTAGGTATCCATCGTTTTAAAACGCCATGAAAATTTGTAATAGGTACCTAGGTACATAATATATTATAAAATAACATAATGACGCGGGATCATCGTCGGCTGTAAAACCTGTATAAGTATCATAATATTTTTATTCCTCGATTCCTTACTTTTGTGTAAAAGAGTTATTCACGTTGGTGGTGGTAGGTACCTACCACATAATATATATAGTATATGCCTATAATTTAGTAACGAAACAACATATAGGTACCAACCAACGTCTTTAATGAGTTCGGACAATGTGGGAATAGAGGAAAAGTAGTATGTAAAGGTATAAATAAAGGTGGGCAGGTGACTACCACTCTGCTGTGTATTTGATATCATATGGGTCACTGTAATGAATGTGTTAAAATTGAGTTCAGTGATATACAATCGTTGAAGGTATACGAAAAACGATTTTTAGAAAAGGCGGTCAGCCTTTATTAAAGTAATTTATTATACTGCCTTTTGTAATAAATACAATAGGTTAAATTAATTTTTGTTGAATTAAATAGAATTTTAAAATGTCATTGTGATGTGTATAATATATAATAATATAGGTACTTTAAAAGTTTCACGAATAATATGTTTAAATTATAACAAAATAACTAAAATTGTTATTTTTTGTTTAAATATATTATTTTGTTTAAATTTGAACTATAATAATATCTATAATATCTATGAAAGAAAACTGTGTCTATGAATTTTTCAAATTATTTTAGTTACATTGAACTTTGTCAAAATTTCAAATTTATTTGCTTATAAAAAAAGTTTTGCTTAGGTATGTAACTTTAATATTATTTAACTGCTACTTATAAACACTTATAGGAACCTCGTATTACCATTTTTAATTTTAAAAAAAATGATTTAATTACCTACTTTCATAAAAAAAACTAAAATAAATAAAAAAAACTTCTCATGTCCATAAATTGGTCATAATGAGCCAAACTATTTGGAACATTTAATAATATATAGAAAAAGCTAATAAAAATTTGGTGAAAATTTCAAATATCTACAGTTGTATTATTATAGTTCTTAGTTACACCAAAAAAACAAAATCGATTTTGTCGAAAACTAGTTTTGTATAACAATAATTCCCATCTTGACTTAATTTTTTTGTTTTTCCCGACGCTGTTCAAAAAAAAGAAAAAATACTGGGAATTTTTTACTTTTGACCCTCGCCCCCAAAATATCTGCAACTTTAATTATTTTCCTTCCAGAAAAGATGTTGAACTATCTAATCAAACCATTTTTATTTTTTACTGCCTTTGAAGATGATGGTAGACATAAAAAACAAATGAAATAAAAACCACATATCATTGTAAAATCAATGCATTCATCGGTCCGCTTAAAATCTAAAATTCAAATGAAGGCTAATCGTATACAATTATTACAGACTGGACAAAATGAAAATAAAAGTTGTATTTTAATGACTATTAGTTTTATGTTTATAAAAAATGTATTTTTTTTTTTTCATGAAATATGGTTAAAAGCACACTACATTAGGTATATAAATATAAGAGAGCGCCTACTTTATTACTTTTAAACCTGATCTTATGTCTACAATTCTTAATTTATTTATTTTTGAATTACATTTACAAAATAATATGTCACTGTAATATTATGTACGTAGGTATAGCTAGAATAAGGTTGTTATTAATTTATTATTTCGTAGCAATTATTACTTAATTGGTATATTATACTGTAGACAGGACCCTCAATCATCATCACACATCCGCAAACATCAGCACGCTATGTAAATATGTAATCAATATAGATGTGTCAAAATGTACAATTATTACCCTATATTATAATAACGATGATATCAATACATTATAAATTGTAATAATGTAGGTAACTATACTACGTTCTATATTTACAACACCAATTAAATGCACTGTACACCGATCGTATTTCACGCATCAACCGCAAAAAGTTTTCTGGTAATATTAAATACATAGGTTAGGTTTCATACATAATACTAGGTAACCTAGTAGGTAAGCGTTAATGAAAAAAAAAGCGTCTGTTCTTTTTTTCATACATAATAAATTGCGCAACACAATAATAAAACACACATAATATTATTAAGAAACTATATTGCATGAAATGTATATTTCCATTATATTATAAATTACTTTTAAACCTATGCTGATAATTTCAATAACACGCGTTTAACTTTTCATTAGTTTAATAAACCGAAACAAACTATAATATTGCATAGCCCGTGCTCACGTATATTCACATAGCACACACATAATATTATTACAGGTTATACATTTATAATTCGTATTTTACACAATTATTCAGTTGTCATAAGCGATATTTTATGTATCTACTATAATGTACTATAGGCACGTCATCGTCATTACATATTAGTATATTAGGTAGGTACCTAACGATAAATGGAAAGTATTATGATATATAATTTTAAATTTTAGATTAGCGTAACAATACAATAGGTATGCATTATAGTAGTTATTGAATTATTGCGAGTATCGATAAAATATTTAATTATTGAGGGAACGTGAGAGTAGGTATCTATGAGTACGAGTATCCGGTCTACGTGCGATTTTATTCGTCCTAATTCGATTAGGTATATTAATTATTAAGGCATTGCAATTTATATTGCTATTACAAGCAACAACTTTAAGATATGGCTTATCTATAAATATAAATTCAATTCATTTATACGCATATTTATCTAATTATATAATATTTAATTATTTATATTGATTTTGTAGTAATGGTTATTATGAATAATATAAATGTCTAGCGGAGTGTGGAAAATTGTTTCGTAATATAATCTTCTCCGATGAAGAATAGTAACTCAACTATTACTGAAGGCAATAACTTTATATTAAAATATTGATATATATATTATATTATGCCTTATAGAAGTTTGTAAAACAACTTAATGGCTTGTAACTAATAAAGCAGGGGTACAGGCACGGATCTAGATTCTAGAACATATTTACGGGGGGGGGGGGGGGCATCTTAAATAAAATTTCAGCCTAAGTCTGATAAAAAACATTGTACATATACTATGTAAGGTAACAGGCAAATATTATTATTTAAATCCCAGTTTATCAGTACAATAAAATAAATCAAATAATTAGATAAGTAATATTAGTTAACAATGATACGTAATATAAAATAAATAATAATTAATAATAAAATATAACAAATATTAAAAAATGATCACAGAACAAAATCCTTTCGTCTTTTAGATTTGGAAAATTCGTCAATTAGAATTAAAATAAAATAAATATTAAATGTATAAAATTTTTAAATATTCGATTAGGTACATTAGATTAGCTTTTTGACGGTGATCGATAAAAACGGACACGGTCAAAACGCTATCGGCAAAATAATGCATTTTATCGGCTGCCGAAAATAGATATAATAGAAAATTCACCAGTCTTCGGGGGGGGGGGGGGTGCATGACCCCTTGTCCCCCTCTTGGATCCGCCCCTGCAGGGTATCTAACCCGTGGCCTGCCTTGTCATCATTTGAGGATCACGAACACATTATATAATACAAGCATAGCACATTTTTAAACCTCCATGTCCCCGGTCCCTTCACATGGGAAGTTGGAAACAAAATCAACTCCATTCGTTCGTTTAATAAATTATGTTTTGAATACGAATACCGGAATACGGACAGCGAGTTTAAAAAAAAACAATACCTCGCCCGCTCCCCAAAAAGGTCGAAGACTACTGTAAAAAGGTATTAAATCGCGAGTTGTAAGATCAAAGGTTTTTTGAATGAAAATTATGTAAGAACACTTAAAATAATTAATCGTAGTCAACTTAAAATTCAAATGGTACCTAATTATAGATACAATATTATATATTATTATAAAATATCATAGGGGTTTCATTTGAAACAAATTAGTTATTCTATTGTTTTTTCTGCATCGAGGGTGTACATTGGTATTTTATTTCGCTATTGAAAGTATACATCGTACAATAATATATCGTATCTGCATTACATTGTTTTACAATATCATCTACAATGATATAATTTTGGTTATTGAGTTGTTTTCGTCGAATAAATATTTTGACGTTTAGAAGTAATAAACAAATTAAAAACAAATTATTGGATGTTAAACTGATTGAAACTGATTGTGCACGTACGCAAAGTAGACTTTTGGGTTTCTCATAAACAACGGACAGCAAAACAGCGTTATTAAAAAGTAAATGGAAAGAGAACAAAATATTACACGATAATAAATACAGATTGCTCTTATACAGGTAAGTTAGGTTAGGCACATTGGGAGGTGTGTTCGTATATTATGATATCTATGCGTGCTTAATATTATGGCACGTCTTACATCGTTTTTATATAAAATCATTGAGATACATAATAATATATAAACATAGGTCGATCGGAAACAGTATAATATACTATACCTATACCTATAACATTATCATAATAATCGAGAAAAAAATTAGGTCACACTGATTATGCGACGCGAATGTATCTGTATAATATAATTACTATTCACCTATGTACGAATTAATTATATCCACCGAGGAAATATTGTTGTAGACCAATTATAATAATGTGGTATACCTATAGCAGCTGCAATATATTATATACCTATAGGTAGATGAATATTTTAAGAAATTTAATATTCTGTGACGTATAATGTATTAACTAGCTACTGCATTTATAATGATCAATAACATTTCGGACGGCAAGGACTGCGCAGTAGTATATTGGTGTATTATATAATAAGGTACAGAAATAATACACGTAAAAATATCAAAAACTCTGTATACTGGGTGTATATTTTAACAGTATGAATATTCATTATCTAGACATGTTTAAATCCATTTTTATTTTTTATCTCAATTTGAATTCATTATAGAACAACATTTTTGAAAAAAAAATAAAATGTTTTTATGACTGTTATTATTTTGGTATAACATAGAAATGGAATTTTCGAACTAGTATTATAACTCATAATAGTCAAAATATTTAAAATTTCGATGATTGGAGTGTAGTGGCTTATGGGTTCCCCGCAAAACGTTATTCCTTTACTCCACTCATCGAAACTTGTAATACTATAAATATCTACGGTTATTCGTTATAAAAAAACAAAAATCGATTTTGTCAAAAACTGGTTTTGGGTAAAAGTTCCCGTTTTTTCTTTAATATTATTTTGTTTTTCTCGATTGTTTTGAAAAGTACTGGTAACTTTCAACTATGAACTCTCAAAAGTGCCAAGGCTGACTTACTATTTATAGGCCCAATTAACTATCTGAAACCAGCCTCAAAGTCAAAAATCAGAGATTTTTTCCACTACCTTTTGTGTAGGTGTATTATTATAATATATACAATATACATAATATTATGTATATTCTATTGATCAATAAATAAAAAAAAATCTCATCGTCATTATAAAATCTATAAATCTATCACTCCACGCAAAATCTTATTATAACGATAAAAAAAGCAAAAAATTATGTATCGTTATGAATTTGAAGTATTAAAAAATATATATACTAATAAACGATAATGAAATTTACGAGAAAATTAGTGTTTACTGTAAAAAAAAAAAATCACCCTGTATATATTTTCTAACATGATTCATAATATATTATGTTATTGACTGTTCCAGTATATTATAATATATTGGAGGAAAAAGGTTATATACATTTTTCTAAAACAAAAAAATTAAAATAATAACGACTAATGTAGGTATAGGTACCTACCTAATATATATTAAGTTCTGAGATATAATATGTTGCATATTATTATAAACAGTCGGATTGATACTAATCACAGTGTCCCCCCGTTGTTCGGCCGGCGCATATAATATACAAATACGGTCGCCTGCCTTGAATGTGTCTACGGGACAAGCTATCCTTGCTCGATGTTCCGGTCTTGGCTATACATCGTTTGATAACTACTTCCCGACAGAAATTGTTTATATAATATATACCTACCTATCGCAATAATTATACCATATCGATATTTTACAATTTTTCTGTGCGTTATAATTTGCCCGCGTGCACATAACATAATGTATACACACGGCACAGTAATAATATTATTGTGGTCTCGCGGTTTCCGGCTCGATCTCATAATATGCTATTATTATGCGCGCAGGACGTCTATACCTCGCGACCCTATATATGTTAGACGCGAATGCGGTCCGGAATGCCGGTGACCTAAGCGTATGTTGTATTCATCGAAGTGCGTGATGTCTGACGACGATCATTGGTCATAATACGACATCGTCGAGTAGTACACTAATAATAATATTATTAGGCAGCTCTAAAATTCAAAACTATTCGGTCTTGTAGGAAACAAGAGAATTAATTGTAATATTATTATATCATAATAATTACTATCAAAAATAAGGTAGGAAGAATTCCAATAGCGCGTTACGTGGGACAGAACCAAATTGTAACAATTTGTGTTTAATATTACAATATTATTATCATTAAAATGTAGGTCTATGATATTATAATGTAGCTCATATTATTATAGAGATCAATGAACATCACACGCGCGAGTATGTGTGTGTGTGTGTGTGTGTGTGTGTATAGTGTTATCGCTGGTTGTTTTTTTCACTCCGATAACAACAAACAACAACAACAGGAGAAAATATATGCTTATATGCTCGTGAGGCGATATTGTCTTAGACATTTTGATTATTTTTCTCAACTGTATATCAAAAGGGCATCGACCTACTTTTAGTTTTCACTTTTATCGATTCATCGATTTATTACATAAGACTGCGTAGTGCGGTTATTTTTAATTTAAACATCTTAAACATCGACATATTTAACGTTGGTAAATATTTAATATTATTTTAAATAATATTGTTTACCGAGTTGGGTATTAGGTAGGTACCATATATTATAATATATGGTTAGAATATTTAGATTACTGATAAAAAGAAAAGTTAAAAATCAAAAAAATTGGCCAGCTAACTTTTGTGGTAAAGCCTACTTCGGACTTCTCTACCTGGTTTCTTATAACCTATAGGCCCGTTAGTAATTTGAGTTTGGAACCGACAATCAGAGTTTGCTACACCGCAATATAATATGAAAATTAGTATCGTTGATTAAACGTTTCTATAGAAATTCATGATTTTAATATTGCTTGCAAGTTGCTAATCTGTGCAAATTGAGTTGTGTTAATTGAAAACATTTTTAAAAGTTTAAAGTTAAGTGTTAACATTTTTTTTTTTTAACTCAGTTAAGTTAAAAGTTATAACATAATGCTAGCTTACAATTAACTTAAGTTAAGTTTTTTTTTTTTTGTTATATGGATTAAAATAATAAAAAGTAAATGTTTATGCAATATGCATCATCAATAATAATTGTTTTATTTTAGGTAATTATTATATTTTGATAATTTATAAATAATAAAGTAACTTGAATTTTATTAAAATTAACTCGTTATTTATTTAGTTTATATCAATAAAAATCAGTTAAGTTAAAATTAACTTAACTCTAACTTCTTTTCTTTTATACGTTCAGACATGATTGCTTGTATACTAAATTACTATATGTGTGTGGTATTTCGAATTAAATTTAAAACCCTCGACCATTGACTATAGACTATTGTTATGTATACGCTCTTTACATTTATTTCATAACAGTTTTTCATTGGCCTTTGCGTAAGAATATTATGTTTACATACTATTCCAAAATAATATAAAATCTGAATAATTTATACAATTTCGATATACCTAACTAGCTATTTATATATATTAAATAAAATGTAATTAATTAATTTAAGTCAATAAGTTAATTGTAAGTTTTCATATAACTTTTAACTTAACTGAGTTAAAAAAAATTAGGATAACTATTAATATTAAACTTTTTAAAATGTTTTCTTTCAACTTAAACTTAAGTCAGTTAAAAATTACCATTAACTTGCCCAAGCTTGCATTTTGGTCACCACTGTATTTTGCTAAAATGTTATTTACATTTTTAGTTTATAAAAGTAATTAATGCCAATATATCAGTGTAGACCATATAACTACTATTAGTTATTACTAATAAATGCAATGCAATATAATTAAATTAAAATTAATATATTCATAAAACTCTAACATAACCTATACCTATAATAATTTTTATATAATATTTTTAATGTTTATACAATATTATTATTTATCAAATCTATGCAGGCATATGAATTGAATAAACTGCATTTCGCGGACAGTGGTAAACAAAATGTTTTTCGTTTAATAATAGGTATATATTATAACATCTCTATGAGCGAAAACCAGATCCGTTTTTTGAGTTTGTGATTTTGGGCGAAAACAGTACCCACGCCTGTCTTGATATGAGATCCTCTACAACTACTGGTAACGATTGGCGAACATTAAGTGGATAATAAAGCAATATAAACGTTTGTTTTAAATTTTCCAGAATGAAATTGACGTTAATATTATTTTATAATAGAATCTTAATTTACGACAGAATTGATATTGCTACATTTTACCTATACGAATTAATTTATGTGAGGTGACGGCGTAGAACTTATAAGCTTTTAAGCATCCCGTTTCTTCCCCCTCCCATCAATCGATGAGAAATTTGCATTAGTAAGTTACGTTCTTAAAATAATACTTACCGATATTACTTACTGATATATTTTGTTAGGTATATAATAAAGTTTAGATATTCAATTTTTCTGCTACTAAAATTTAGCGCCAAGGGCATTCATATGGGTCTGGTTCGTCTCAGGTAGAACTTTCAGGTGATTATTTATTATTATAGTTTTTGGAAAATATTTTTCCGATTTAATCTTATCAATGATATCAGTCTTTCATTGCTGATGTCGAGCGTACGTATACGAGTAGTATAGGTAATATTGGTATAGTATATAATATATTATGATGTGGTTTATAGCACATCATATACATCATATAACATAGTATTATTACGCGGAACGTCGTTTACAGTCATAAAAATTAATTAGAATACCAAAGTTGTAGCTAAGTACTCGTTCACATTTGGATTTTTTTCTAAGTTGACGAACATAGTTTAATCGTTATATTATAAGGCCAAGCCACGTGAGTAAGCACAGTATAAACATAAACTGCCAACAAGGACTAAAAAAAATGTTATACGTGTTTGATGTTTATGTTAATTCATAATGTACCTACATATATCTATCACATTTATATACATAATAATACAGTTGAGCGTAATGCCATATTAGATGTTTTTTGTAAAAAACCTGCTCCGTCGCATATTAAGCTTCCGGTAAACCTCCAGCTGTACGTTTTGCGAACCGTTTTATCATAAATACACTATGCTCGGTGACACATATTATTTTATAAAATATGGTTATTACTTATTTTATGATTTTATCGGAAATCCAACCAGCGCGATCGAATTTTTATACGGTCGTTTTTGCGACATCATATTATAATAATATATTATATCTATATTGTATGATCTATTATGTAGGTATATTAGATATCATAAACACAGCGATTGCGAGAAACCGAAAAGGAACCATATATATAATGTTTATTTTTACTACGACGTGGTATGAAATCGAATTCTAATCTGGATTTGAAACATCATAATAATAATTATAGTTACACAAAAGTCGAATAACACTATGTGATGGCGATCTATAGACGTAGAGTTTCATAACTATCGTGAACATATAGAATATAGATCATAATCGCTATTGATCTACACTGCGTTATAAACCTTGGTAAAGTTTTTAAATTTCTTAGCACCAAAACAAAAAAAAGAAGCAAAACAAGAAGCAAGCACGGAAATAGGGCGTATCGCAAAGATGCAGTCACGTGCTCACGTCAAAGTACTTTAACTAAAGTAACTTTAAGTAATTAACTTTAATAATACTAATAACATGTGCATGCAACAACTATAGAACATTCATCGTTCGGGATCTTTTAAGACTGAACAGAAAAGCTAAAACATTTTAAAGATCACAGCCAACGTTATGAAACACGTGTTGAAGATGGCACGTTGCGTAGGAAGTGGTCGCAGATCGATGGCTTAGTCCCCCCCCCCCCCAAAAAACAAAATATCTATGCGTTTGACGAGTACTTTTATGCATTTAATATTAGAACGATTTGTTGTCGGCCTTTCAAATTTAAGCTGAAAAAAATTTAAGCCCCCGACCACTAAAAAAATTTGACCAAATCTTCGACTTCTGACATATCAGTCGTCAGATACCTGAAACACTGTAATATATATTTCCACCGACGATCCAATAGCGAGTGCTTCGACGATCTATATACATTATATATCATTATATTACTATATGACGCAACTTAACGAAAAGCAGCGTCACCGCGATACGCCCACCATCGGTCTGTTATAATATATATGCAATAACTACAACAAAAAGTCGAATGCTTTGTACTTACACGTAAATCTTGTCCGGGGATCGGTGAGGCGGCCGTCAAACAGGTGCCGGCCAAGCACCGCAGCCGGGTCCAAGCTCTGTCGCCTGTTGGCCCCATAACTCTGACGCCGGGTCGCCGACGAACGCCTCCTGTGGTCGGCGGGCACGGCGCTATAGCTGGTCCGCCGGCCGTCGTTGTAGCTGGGTCGCCGGCCGTCGCCTTTGGAAGACGCGAACGACAAACCAATCATGCTGAACAAGTTCTTCATGGTGACGACTCACGTGCGTTCAAGTCTCCGTAAACCTATCTGCCTGTCTGTCTTTTTTCGTCGGTCGTTCGACGTGATCTACTGCACCCCGTCTTTACCCCGTCTTCACCGGTCGAGACAGGATTCGCAGGGTCTTACGACTATACACGGCGGCGACGGTGATGGCGATCGATACCGATCGATATTATATAACTCGGGATGATAGGTCATCGGCGCACAAGAGAGATCTCAAGATACAATAATAATAATAATTACAATATTGTTTACGGGTACCGTTTGAATGTGGCACGACGCTGATCCGCGCACTGCGGCGAATACGGTCCGCCGAAATTTCGATTGAAGACTGGACAATTATACTATCGAACATGTATAAGAATAATATTACACAATTCGTTGTTACAGGTGATAACTGATAATTTATATTACATCAATAACCGTCGGCGGATGGCGCGTAGAGAACATATCATATCATAAACGAGCGTATGATTAATAACAATGTTAACGGCAGTAGGCCAGTGGGAATTGACGACTCACCGGACCGAGCAAACTCCCACTATTATCCAGTCGTCTGGGAACCCCTACTCGAAAAAATACGATAAAAAAAATTTAAAAACCACGCACAGAAGAGATGTAACAAGCGTGCGCGCGCGTGTGTATGTTTTTTTTCTGTTCAATTTCACGAAGGTCTTGGACATCGGAGGTCGCGACCACGATCGTTGCAGAAAACCAGACCGCTGCCGCCAGCGAGCGCGTTTCACAATCAAACCGCGTGCAACCGGATACGACCTAGGGGAGGTTACTCGGACGTGAGTCCGATGAGAACCGACGGATATTTTTCAGAACGTCCTTGGTAGGCCGCTGTTTGGCTTGGGTCTTATTCTTCTTGAAAATCGCTTTGGTGAGTATATACAAATTATGTAACATATATATAATGTATATTCAAACGGCACGTTCAATATGATTTCAAAACTTGTGTAACAAACGAAAAATCGATCCAATTCGATCCAATTCGTGATGATGATTAGCTGGTATAGGTACGTGAGATATATAATGCGTTGATTATAAAATTGGACAAGAATAACGAAAAAATTAACACGGTGCGTACCTATTTATAATATATTAATACTATTATAGTATAGATACGTACCTATACCTACCTGTAGTACCTCCCTACCTATATATAGTTATTGTGCACGCACATCACGTCATGATGTCTGTTTGGTGTTTACTATGTTGTTGATGTAGGTAGGTTTAAACGTGTTTTTATGTTGTTTCGTAAATACTCGTATCAATATAATAAACATAATTTTTTTCAGTGTGATAATTTTACAGGCGTGGATGCAGGCACTGATCCAGAACACAGATCTGCTGTATTACAACATATATATTGGTACATATTGATTATAAATGCAGTATTTATAGTATATTTTATGATCAATCGTATAGTATCCTATATAGTACGCAGTTATATTTCTTGGTGGTGGGAGGGGGGTGCCAGGTCTCCCCAGTGCGGAGGACCTGCACGAAGGAGGTTAAATAATATTATTATATAGTTTTCATGCATTATTTAATCGTTATTAGGCCTCACGGCTGTGAAATAACTATATAAATGAATACTTATTGTATTACACTGCAGTATAGTTCATCTAGCTGTGGTCTGACACCAAATCCACCCACCGGACTCATGCTCAAGCTTAATATTTCAGCCATCGGAAAACAATATTATAATATGTGTCTGGGTCGAGTCGAAAAATCATTCAAAGACGTAACCTGGAGTCGTACGCGCTTTTACATCAGTGTACTACCTATATTATTATTGTTGATTGCATTGAATTACGTTAAAATCTGGTTTTACACACTAACGGAATATTTCTACGTGTATATAATCCGATTTGACATTATTCAATTATATTCACTCGAATCGTGTCGAAGGTCTCTTTTTTACGGAATAAGATATACATCCCACCGACCTACGTCGTGACGCCGACAGGTTTCATCCAACGCGGTTTGTTGAGCTCACGTCCGATTCGTTTATATAATTACTGTAGCAAAATAAACAAAGAAACGAGTGGTTTATTATTCATTTATGCAATAGGTCGGAATTTGGCAGCGTAGCGAAAATGAGGTGGAAAAATTTAAACGTCTAGCATTCAAAATATATAATATCACCTATGTTATATAATAATATAATTATTATGAATCTCGTTTTTGTATCGAAAAATCTTTGTCGACGCACCGCACCGATCCAACTGACGACTGCAAGGTTATTATATATTGATACGTTTCGTGATTCAAGTTTATAATATTATTTTGTAGGTGCTGGTATATAATATATATTGTAAACAATCTGATTATTAAATAGCTGCTGGTAAAGGTCGGAACCTCCTGCAGTTGGTATACACTCGCAGTCATATAGGAGGTACGTACAGGTATAATATTATTATGATGATTCCTTGTAATAATAATTATTGTCCGCACGTACAAGCGTGCTTTCAATCAACCAAGGAAATATTCAAATATCTCTACGATTTAACTGGTAGGAATATTGTTGCATATATCTACCCGTTGAATATATCTAATTGTAGTCACTGCACACGGACAAAATGCGTAGGTAGGTCCTATAATCTCTATACATCATAATATTCATAATACATTTATAACAAATAATTATATAATATTATATTTTACGTAATATTCCAATACTATGTTAAGAGCTCTATAAACGCCTCGAGTAAAACACTACAAAAATGCTACTGTTATCCTTCTCACTGTTTACGACTATAATATAGGTAAGCATTGTTATTATATTATGCTTTATGGCATAATACAATAAGCATAATGCATAAGCCTTATTGTATACGGCGTGGACGTCGTGGTGCACCTAATAATTAATAATATACGCACGGCTACTTGTTGATGCTAATTAACGCTATTTATAATCGACGCTTGTATACTATATTCTAATGACGGCTGTACACAACTGTGTTGCTAATGATTATCAGGAATTTATTTTATTTCATATTTTGACAGCAGTGTGACTTTGTAATTATTATTGTTTATATATGATAATATGGACGCGCGGTAGGTACGAACATCTATCATAATAACATTATTATATTTGACGATTTGGTATATTATATTATTATGTCAATGGTGACGTATAGAGTACCTATAATATACCATCGCCATTTATAATATAATATTATCATATTATTATAATAATTTTATAATATTGATTTGATTTGGGATGGTCAGATATGTAGAAAAAATATACCATATATCGTCGCTATCGTATAGATCAGAACTGAAACGAAAACTGCTAACACAACTAAAACGTAACAGACACATCGTAGTCGTCCATCGAATTCGTTTGAAAGAGTGAAAAATATTAGGTACCTAACGTATAGTCATAGCCCATATAGGTACGAATATATCCATAACACGCGTATCCATAATATGATTTTAACGTCATAATTTGGTACTCATTGTGCAGTCGACTGTAATAATATATCGTATGACAGATACGCATAAGACGTACGTCTATGATATGAACTCATAAATTTACAATATCAATTATTATGTGGCCATGTATGTACCAGGTACCTACACTCAATAATATAAAACTGACTAATACACCATATTTTATAATTACATAGATATGGTAATATATATAAGTAATAAATAATAAGTAGGTATCACGTATCTACAGCCAGGGCCGGATTAAGACTTTGGGAGCCCGGGGCAAAACAATACAATATTTTGGAGCCTGACAAATTGATATTATAAGAACAATTATTAGTTTGAGCGTAGGTATA
Source organism: Nasonovia ribisnigri (assembly GCA_027563435.1). NCBI lineage: Eukaryota > Metazoa > Arthropoda > Insecta > Hemiptera > Aphididae > Nasonovia > Nasonovia ribisnigri. Next base: position 186,172 of record JANEHU010005102.1, on the reverse strand, counting down.
TACGATATTATGTATAAATGGATAGAGTATAATTTAATAATGTACCTACATTTTTAATTTCTGAAATATAATACAATATTATATTTTAATATATGCCTCTAATTTTAATTAGGTAAATCAGATAAATTCGTTGAACGGTATAGCTGATCACTTTTTTTAGAATAAAGATAATATTATTAAGTATTTTAACATTTTATTGATTATTTTATTCTCCGTTAAAAATATTTAAAATGTAATTAATTGGGTATTTACCTATTTTAAATCGTAAATTATTGAACACTGTAAATTAATTATAATAAAATAAACGATATCATAAATAGTATATTATAACAAAGTAATAACCGTTAAAATAACGATAAAAATAATAACGATATATATATATATATTTTTTCTCTTGCATTTAAAGGGTATACGTGGTGAATTAAAATAAAATATTATTAAACTTATCGGTTAAATAATTATATTAATTTCCTTTCTGTAAAGTCACTATTATTAGTACCTAGTTATTATTTTACACGGTCAAAAGATACATTAAAATATCTATCATCTAAAATATTGCATCACAATTCAATGATCAATGTCAATAACTGATAAGTAATTATGTATAGACACAGTTGTAGGCTAGTAGTAACTTGTAGTCTTCAATTTAATTTTTTTTTCACTTGTAAATGTGCATCCCCTGTTGAAATTACTCATAGTAAAAATCGTATATTATAATAAAAAAACAATTAAAAATCAGTAGGTACCTACCTTACTTTTTATCTAGATAAAACACTGATGACGATTTTTTAAAATAATAGTTGTTATAATAATATAGGTAAGAATAATATATAACTACCTAGGTCTATAACTATAATAACTAAATACCTATTCTAAAAACTAAGTATTTAGGTAATCACTAATCAATTATTTCAGGATTTAGGGAAATTAAAAATTAAAAAAATTAGATTGTAACTACCTATGTATAAATTGACGCATAGCATGAATTAATATTGTCTTTCTAATACAATACAGCACAGAATTTAACTGGTTCTAATTGATTTCAAAACCACCTGAACATAAGATTATATTTTTTATATTTTAATTCAGATGATTTCCTTAAGTATCTACTGACTACTGAATGATTAGGACGTACGACATGGCTAACAGTTCTATAGTAAACATTAATCTCGGACAGTGTTAATACAATTTTTAATTTTCTGCCCGTTATTAAATCAATACATCGTGGTACTACACTTCTTCATACATAAACATAATGACAACTCGAGTTTTATATTTCAATAAACTATTAATATTGTCCTTATGGTGTAGTGTGCTGCAGCACAGAAAAGGTTGAACGCTCTCGGACACAATAGGTACAGCCACACATCTGTGTGGCCTAAAATGTTGTGCAGTATAATACGTACTATTATACGTTTTTTCACGTGTTATAAAAAAAAAATAAGAGTGAAATTGTATTTGTGTGATAATAATTGTAATATTTTAATCAAGATAATATTATGATCAATTTTATTTTGTTTTTTCATAATATGATTATAGCAGTACCTACGGCGTTTAAAATAATAGTACCCATCGAAGTATATAAACTATACGTTTAGTTCACATACAGCTCGATGTACCTAACATGTGCCTAGGTACATAATAATTATATGGTGTTTAAATGTTAAATAATTTGATGATTTATGTAATTTAACTAACCGTTAACAGTAGTACCCATACCCGTATGTATATACGTATGTGCATTGTGCATTCATTAATATGCAGTTTTATCATATACTCGTATTTTATACTTGAACCGTTGTTCAGGAGCTAATACAAACACACTTAGGGCTACGCGTACATATTGTTCATAGGGTCAACGGAATCACGAACACGTTCTTATCGTTTGATTTGTCGTTTGTCCGTGAGCAGGTTTCGGTTTCCGACGGAATTGTTATTAATATTTCAATTTTCAGTACAACATAAATCATTGTTTTGATTTAATCATCGGACAGTGATACCTAGGTAGGAACTTACGTTTGCTGAGAAATATTTTATAATAATAATGTTACAGGTGTATCGCTTTGTTGTATACTATGCCAAAAATAATCAGATATGTATCAAATACTTGCGACAAGATTTATTTTTAAAAATTTAGTGACATTGAGATATAAATTAGTAAACACTAGCTGTATAGTTTCGCCGAGTTTAAAAAAAAAAGTAGTAAAAACTAACTTTTGAATTTATTTATTTTTTGAATTTTAATATTTTTAAAGTTAAACATTTACAAACTGTATAATAAAATAGCATTCATGTGTTTACTTTTTATACTTTCATGACTAACGAGTGACGACTTATAACGAGATTTCAGATTTGAAGGTAACAATAGTAGTAGTCATCGACCATCAGTCATTGCCAATTATTGTTATTACGTTTACAATAATTTATGTATTGATATTGTCTTTATGAAAATAAACAAACACATAAAAATTCCAGTTAAGTTAGTTAAGTTAGTTTTACTAAGGAACGATTACATTGAAGTAACGAGTAGGAACGATTACACTTGATCGTTACACAGTCGTTCCGTCGGTATATGGTATCAAAGTACAAAATGGTCGCCAACAACAGAAAAATGGTTGAAATTAAACACTACTGTGCGACATTTAAATCATTTATAAAGAAGTAACTATCGAAATAAGTAGTGAAAAAGGCACTTCGATTTCAAAAGTGATAATTTTAATAAAAAATCGTGAAATGTGCACTTATAAAAAATAAAAAAAAAGAACCAAATTTTTCAAAGGCTATTCATTTGATGCTTTTTAAAGTTGTAACAAACGCCAATATTAAATTTGAAAGTATTGAAAACTAGCCTGTTTTAACAGAAGCAACTAGGTTAGACCCACGATTTTTAAAAAAAAAGCATTTAATAATCCATATACCTATCAACAAATATAATATGAAAAAGATAGTAAAAAAAGTTGTAAGAACTATTCGTTTAAGCCAAAAGCCAGGAGAAAATGAAAATGAGAAAGAATTTTCTTTTTCATCTTTTTTCTTCTCCATTTGAACGAACCTATAATACTAGACCGAAAATCAGATCCCCTTAAATGATGGAGTGACAAAAAAAATATTTATTCGAATTTGTTTGATTTAATGTTATTGCGTTGTGTTGATAGTATCAACATCAGTCTTATGTGAAAGGACATTTTAAAAAGCTGGCTACACCATTTAAAAAAAAACATAATAGGTTCTCGACAAAAAACAGGAAATGTTAATATTTTTAAACAGTAATAATTATTAAATATTTTTATTTTAGATAATTATTTAAGGTTTATGCAAGTTCCTAAAATAATTTTAGAAATTTATAATTATTATAATTATTATTATTTATTATGTTCTATGGTGGTGGCGGATGCATTCCTATAATTATAGGTGTTAGTACACAGTCGGTACGATCGTAATTTAATTGAACTTTTTTTATACTATTTATAATATAATTATAATTTTTTGAAACAACACAATTATTTCTATTGAAAATAAATTTGTTAAATTTGTTAAATTTTATGCTGTTTAGTAACGCGACCAGTGCAAATAGTTTCGTGTCCACGTACACTGTAAGTATTGCTAAAATTCTATAGGCGCACTGTACTCGTTACAATGGAGGAATTAGTACACTTGATCAGTCAATCGTTCCTTGCATTACGAGTACCTAATGTTCGACTGATCCGAGTACATATTGTGTTAGTAAAAATATTGTACCGATGTAACGAATTTTTTTTGAATCGTTTCTTTATTATAACTGTAGCTACCGATTGGAACGAATCCACAGAAATAATGATAATTCCCATCACAAGTCCGAGGTGAAAATAATTTTATCGCGGATTCATGAAAGAATAAAAAAATCAATTATATTAAATATAATATAGGTAATTTGGCCCGATCGTGGTAATCGTTCGTATCTAAACTGCTGTAAAATTATAAATATTGAAGATTAATCCACACACTTAATATTCTACGCATTTGAAAAACAATCGTGAACGGTGCTTGCTATATTATAGTCAACCGTATAATGTCGGGCCAATCACGTATTTATGATAAAAAAAGACATTTTTATTTTGTCGAATGCTCATGAAAATCGTTTAGATACGAGTAAATATAGGATCACGCAAAGTAGATACCTATAAATTTTATTTGAAATAATTTTTATTATTTAATACGTTGAGTATTTTGTGTTAAAATATTAAGTTTCGTATAATATAATATAATACTAATTTTACAGTCGATAAACAAAATTATATACTCAACTACCTATTAAAATTTAAATAGATAGGTAGTCTAAAATTATACCTAATTGTGAGCATTAAACCGAAACCCAACGCATTTTAAATCATAAAATCGGTCGATTTTACTACAGTTGGAATTTTAAACGATCGTAAAAACAAAAATTGTAGTCAAGGTGTTCAAGATAATCTGAGATTCTGACGTACAGTGGCGTATAGGTATACATATAAACGTGCAGAAACTCAGTGTCTCTAGAGCCTGTGAATATAGGTACAAGCGTGTGTGTGTGTGTGTGTGTGTGTGTGTTCAGGGGCCCAAAATCATAAACACTATCATGATCAATATCTTAGTTTTATATGATTTTACATTTGAAATTTAACAGAAGAAACTGAAAGACTACAACAGTCATCATCAGAGGAGCATGAATGTAAGTATATATTATAGATGAGAAAAAACCAATTCTACCACAACGCAACCACAGTATAAAAATAAACACAGATGTTTACCTACCTATACATTTGTTATACTAGGGCTAGCGATATTTTCGGTATTTTAGAATACCGGTATACTTACCGCGTAAATCGGTCATAACATCCTAGGTTGGAAACTTGGAAACACCAATTATTTTACTGAGATCCGGTATTTGCCAGGTATGGTATTTTTGGTAATTACCAAGGCACGGTATTTTCAGTTATTATTTCGGTGATAACCGAAAATACCGTATGACTGATAAGATCGCATAGAATACCGTAGATCCCACTAGTAAACAAATACCAGATACCGGTATCGAAATTTGAAATATCGCCAGCCTTATATTATTCCCATTTCTCGATTCTCGAATGTTAGTCACTCTCCTTTTATCGATTAATAACGCATTTATTAAAATTTTGATTTTTAGAAGTACTTAGGGTGGGTATACTTTAACACCATATTAGTTTCAGATGCTTAGTTTTTCGTGCCAGTTAAAGATTATCTTGTGGCTTCTATTTACCAAAATATACCTATTATTATAAATATAATATATTTAAAATTGTCACCAAATGTTCATATTAGCATTTTCTATAAATAGTAAAATTTTGTCGATTCTTTTTGAGCTCTATTATATACGCACAGTTTTTTTCTATATTTGTCAACAAATTAGTCATTCGCTGGGAAATGAAAAAGCTTGAACATTTTATTCCAAGTTTCTCATAAGTTATTATTTTAGATATTTAAAAACATTAAAGATATTATATAGAAACGATATTTTTAATAATGACTTGAAGTTCAAATGTCGATAACGTTTGTCAAAATCACGTACATTTTAAAATTATTTTGTAGTAAAGAATATGTACTATTGAATGTTCAATTTTTATAGTTAAGATATATTATTATATAACTTAAAAATAACCCATAAGGTAGCCATATAGTTTTTCTACTCATTTCAGGACGATTTAGCAAGCGGAGTTTTGTCTTCATCTTTTCCTTCTTCGTCTGCACCAGCTGTGTACCTTTAAGTTAAGCTGGCATAATATTCATTCTAATAACTAGCAAGCTCATTTCCATGTGCTAAGTTGTATTCTAGTTTACAGTCATCTACATAATTCAAATTACCTATAAAAGGATATAGTCTCTGTTAAGTACCTATACAAAATTAGAACTTCATGGCTTCTGCGATGCCTCCCAAGAGTCAAGAAGTATCAATTCAGAATTTACTTAATCTACCTATCTCTTCAAAAGGTAGTGTCAATGACAATATTTGTATAGGCACCTCTTAATTCAGAGTAGCATCTATTAAACCTTTAACAATTACGAGGCTTGATATTTTAACCGAAATAATAACTGAATTTGATTTATTAGGTAATCATCACTGTATAGCACAGAGGTGCAATTAGGGGGGAGGGGAGTCTTGTTAGTCAACATGTTTTGTGCACTCTGTGGCAGTATATTGTCAGCGTATAGCGTTCCTGCCACTGGTTGTACATCCATGTTCTGTGTTCGTAATTTTGACATGTTGGCTGGTGATGCCTAATCAGTAATCGTAAATACGTCACTCAGACTAAATTTCATTTTTCATTGTGTTTTAGTATTGCTATTATTACTGGGGGTCCCAGTATTCGTCATGTTGGTGTAACCAAATTAGGTTACCTACCTAAAAAAGTTCCTATGAATTGTATATGATCGATTATTATTATTAATTAGTATTATTAATGGTTAGGTTAACTTAACCATGTCTATAAAAAGCACAAATAGAGCTAATATATTTTGAAAAGTATATCATTATTTCTATAAAATGCTTACTTATATAGATATCTGGGGAAAATATAAGTGTTTAAAACTTTACATTTTTGAATCACCACAAAAGAATAAAAATAATTTTGTCAAAAACTTGTTACAACTTCCTTAATTTTCTTAATTGTTTTTTTTTTTATTATATTGAAAAATAATGGGAATTTTTACTGTTCTAAAACGTGATTGCAGTTTACAAATACAAAAAAATCAATAATAAAATACATATAGCTATCGACCTATCGCTAGCACACACACAAATTGTATTATCATAGTAACCGATGCAGATGTTTAGCTTATTATTATTGAAACGAACAAAGTAAAAATTATTTTACACCATATTTTATAATAATTAATATGTAATTATTATTATTATACAGAAAAAATGTGCATTGAGTATGATGAATAGTAATTTTATATATTCCCTATAGGCTATAATTGCACAATTATTCAGTATTTACCCAGTCTTGTAATTTCCATCACTATATTATTAAAATCATACAAAGTACAAACAAATATAACACTATCGGATTTCTAACTGTGGATAGTGTCTCTGTAAGCACGAAGAAAAACTACAGAAAGCCATCGAAATATTTTTATGAAACATCAGTACGCCCTGGCGCTCCGCACTGAACTATTATAGTAATATACAACACGAGTAATAATATTATTATTATCTTGCGCCGAGGTAAGTGAAGCGACCGAGCATCCAGTTTGCTTTTTAAATTTTTTTTCAGTTTGCCTTTTGTTTGTTTGCTGTTATACATACCATCATCTTCATAACCTCCACGTGATTACATTGTAATTTATCAAAACTTAATGCGGGAATTCAGCTCGAATACTGCTAATGAGTGTTAATCTATTTTGTCCTCATCTTCTGCAAGTAATTCAATTTGTAAACCGGTTATTTTATTAAATACAATTCATCGGTGTACCTAGGTACATTATATTATTGTAATAAACAGATTAAAAAAAAAAAAAAAAACTCCACACGACTGTTTTGAAAGCTTGACATGTTAATATATTATGATTAATAGATAAATAGAATGGAACAATTATAATAGGTATAGAGGTATTGTGAATTAGGTATCTTATAGTTAATTAATTTGCCTTTAATCGACCACTTGTAAACATAATAATTACATATACATATATTTGCTTTTTATTACAATATTATCATACACAAATTATATGCTTCATTAAATCTATTAAAAGTAGTTTAATTAGTTATATATCTATGCATATAATATAGACGACAACACCAGAAATATTGGTATTCCGAACTTATGTTAGGTATTGTTATGAACAATATTATGATGTCACTTTAAAGGTAATATTTTTAATATTCTTCGTGTAAAACAATTTATCTATTAAATGTATTACTTGTAATCGTTTTGAAAGTTTCTTACTTAATACCAGTAACTAATTATTCTGGTAACAATCACTAAATTATTGCATCTTCTGTATTTATACAGTTTATTATCCAGTTTACCATAGTTTTTTCTTTTATGTAAAGGTGTTTAGATGATGTAAATGTTACAATTGGTACATACAATTAAACCATCGTAAATCAATTTTGCAACAATTTTTATTTCAAACATAATTAGCATTAATTTTTAGAAAAAAAAATTATTACAAGTTTCATAAATGCTTGCTAAATCATAAATTATTTATTTTTACAACAAACTCAGTTTTGTGATGATTCGTTGTGAATAATGGTGAAATATCAAATTTAGTTTTGTTAAATACAATGTAAAATTGTTATTACAATTCACTATTTTCAATTTTGTATATTTAAGCCTTACGATACCTGCATATTTAAGTAGGTACCTACACAATAAATCAATTTATAAAACATGTAGATGTGGCAATGAAAACTCGAAATTTGTAACAAACCAAATTTCATAATAAATAATTACTTCATACTTCTACCTATCTATCGTCAGATTAATAAGTTGACGCTTCCAGTAGCGTTCTCAGGAATTCATAACGACAGTGGTGTTTATTTATTATTTGAAAAATAAACCACATGTATTACCCCCACACAGCCACACCCCTATACAATATAATTGTATTTATATGTTATACATGAATATATCATCGTTATATTAAAACAAATAACAAATTATGATAATTTATTGTCAGTATATGTATTATACTTCAATCATAGATATATTAAATATATCTTCAGCATTTTTAAGTATGAAAACATGATTTCGGGTGTTGTTTTGATGTGGATGTAACTGGTACTTATAATAATAGTATGTAATATATTAAGTATAGGTAGGAAATTGATGAATATAATTTGGAAATAATGTGAAATTGCATCATCTCAGCCCTCGGGGCATCTATAGCTGTAGTAGTGTCATAGAATGTTCATTGTTCATTAATTATAATATTTAGTCTTGATTGCCACACTTTTAACTCTGCAACAACATTTATGTTGAGATATAAATTAGCAAGTTCTTCAAATTTTTTAAACTCAATGCTTATAGAAAATAGACATTGAAATCTAAACAGAAAGTGTATCCATAATAATAATATAAGTAAAATAAACTATAAAACAACAGTCAGTTACTCTAGTTGAATACAATAGTATCAAGGTCCAAAAATAACGTCCACAATATTATAGTATTAATAATAAACCACGGGTATAGGTACTAACCGTGATCGTGCTTATATCGATAGATTGTTATTTTGTTTTTAGTATACATACGATGGAAAGGTAATAGTTTCCGATATTATATAGAACTATTATAATAACGAACTTTAAGTAGAAAGTGAGACGCGTTAGGTCCTACGTCTATACAAAATATGTTTATGCTTTCCATCACAAACACTGTTTTATTTGCACTTAGTTTAATTTATTATTTACACCTAGCCCGTTACTTCTAATTAAAATTTCAAATTGTTTACAATAAGACAAGTCAATAATATAAAATACATATTTAATTGTATAATATAATATTTATTTAAATGTATATTTTAGCCAAGGTTAACTGTTTCAATGGTTTTTAAACATAATACATTTACGATAGGTATTTATACCATTTGAAAATAATAATAGTTTTACTAATGAAATGCTCATTATTTTTAGTTCTCTGATCTGCAGTTACTTGTTAATCATGCATTTTACAATATTATAGTGATTCACAAAATGTACTCAAAATTTATAGGTACCTAGGTAATATTATCATTACATTATGTCCACTTTAGCATGGCGTATAAGTTATAAAATTATTTTGGACATAATATAGGTATTATAAAAAAAAAAATTATAATAATACCACAATTTTATGAAATGAATACGAAAATTAGGATATTATGTAATAGATAATAATTACAATAATAGTATTCGTGAAGTTAATAATTAATATTGTGTAAAGAAAATATTTTTTTTTTTTACAAATTCAAATCGACAGAGGTATTGGTTTTCAAATGACTTTTCTATTCTTAACGAATCTTTCAAAATCAACTTGGGATGATAATTTTATTGTTGTGAGCAAATGCTTTGTGTTAAATTTAAATTTAATGATAAATAATTATTACAAATGAAAAACGGTTCTGAGCGGAGACTTTCTATCTGGCTATGTAATACGGAGGGTTGAAATTTTGAATTGAACTGAACTAGACCACCAAAATTGATTTGTGTAAGTAAAAATAACTTTTTTTTTTCCGTTCAAAAACCGGGAATGGGTGGGAAATGTTTAGCACAGTACTGCCACCAGGTCTAAGTAAAAATAACTTATATAATAACTTATTACATTTTTGAACTTTCCAAGAGTTCTAAAATATCGCACTTCGATAACTTTCTAATGCTCCACCATATATCTCCAACTTAATTCTGAATAATATTTCAATAAGACAACTATTGATGAAGAATGAAGATACATGCTTCTTTTTTACGTGCTTTCATAGGCAATTATTCAAACTCATCCCAATCCCCTTATAAAGGACCTTTCTATCCTAAAACCACAAGTTAAAAAGTAAGTATGATCATGAAATGTTACAAAAATAAAAATATTTAACTCTATGATAAAATACATTTTTAATTAAAAAAAAATAATAATAACAATAAAATGAGTCAAGTTAAAAAAATATTTTTAGTTAATATTGTATATATTATTTTTTTCAGATTGATTATAACAAATAAAAATTTAAAAAGGACCTTTTTTACTCGGAAATTAAAAAGTGTATTCATACCTAAATTGAAAAAAGTCAAAAATTTAAAATGTCAATAAATAGCACAAAAATAGCCAAACTAATTTTGACAAGAAGACATTACAATTAAAAACTCAAGTTCCTATAAGAGTTAATGATTTTTAATGAACAATGTAATAACGAAATTAATTTTGTCAAAATACTGATGTTGCGCTGACACTTCTGTTTTTCAGAAATATTTTTTATGTGTTGCTCAACTATTGAGAAAAAGTACAGTGAATGTTCTACTCTTGATCATCCCATAGCACCAACTATATCCAACTTACTACTAAAAATTATGATCAATATTGAAGATTGAAGTATTTCCATGGGCTTCAATACTCAAAACGTAAAGATAGACCAAAAAAACACATATCATCGTAAAATCAATACCTATATTTTTATATTTGTTTTATTAATGCCGCATTTATCGATTCGTATATAATAATGAGTAATTCATAGTCATAGGTTTAATGCCTATAATTTATTAAAATGTATTACCTATTTAAATATAGGTATAAGTACTTATTTGATGAAGTAAAACTATTTCCATTTAATGTCCCAACATAAATTCATATATTAATAGCGAATAGTTAGTTTAATATTGGCCTCGAGAAACATAACATGTGAAAAGGGTAAACATATTTTATGTAGGTAATTCCTATTTGTTGAAATAGATCTGGAATATGATTTAGTATTAATCTACTGCTATATAAACGATTTTGAACAGTTGTAACTACTTTGATTTACGTCATCTGGTTGTATACAACATTACTCAATATTTTTTTTTTAAAAAAATCTGTTTATTATAAAATGTACCAATAATTATAATAATAAATTATTTTGTTATTGAAGTTAAATGCAGTTTAAAAATAATTTTTTTGTTTTTGTATTTACAGATATTTTTTTTTTCATAAATTCTCATCATTAAGGTAGGTATTGGTTATTAATTATTATGCTTCTGACCGTTTATTAGTTATTAATCGTTTATATTTTTTTTACGTTTTGAAACTTTAGTCCTATTATATTATATTGCTTCTAGTCTGTCTTTCATAACATTTATTGTAGCTAAACGCCTGTACATGGAATATTTAGAATAGGTAGGACTAACTTTTATTTCAGAAAAACACAAACATCATAAAATCATTCATTGCATACACTTTATGGCTAAATGTCCAATTAATTAACTTTCAAATTAATTTTCAAGAATATATTTCAGTAATAAAACCATGATAATTAACTGGATTTTAAACCTATATATGTATAGGAACTTACTAATAATGAGCTTTAGGTACTTATATTAGCCAGTAATAACATTAGTTATTTCAATTATATTGCATTATTAAGTTTACATTTATATTTAAGTACTATTTATAATCAAATAGGTAGATAGTACAATTTAATTATATTAATAAAATATTTTTCTATATGTTTATCGTAAAATATTCTACTTTATTATATTTTATTATTTTAGATTCAGAGGGAAGCGATGTATTGGTTTCACAATAATTTGTGTCTGTTTTTTAATATTTACCATTTGTTGTGTTTATCTTAAGTTATGAACCATAAACTTTTAGAGCAGTAATAATGGTTCAATGTTTTTTTTTGGCATCTAGTAAAGTGGATCTATACTCTATTTAGAATAAGAATGCCCAAATTCCTGAATGAATACTGACAAAAGAGCCACCAGTGGTTATCTTAGGTAAGGTCAGTAAACACTATCTAATACAAACGCAGCGTTTGCTAGTCCATATACCATTACCATGGAATAAAGTTAAATTCTGGCGGCTCAGTAATTAGTAATCATGCACGAATTTGAATATTATTCTATAATAATATGAATTTTATCCTGAATAGAGTATAGAAGGTATTTTTTTTTGGGGCGGGGGGATAGGCTTATCAAAACTAAAAACAACTCCCAGTAGGTATTTCATAGGTACGCCGCTCGCAAAGGCTTGGCGTATATGAAAGATATTATTTCGGTTTCCGATTACCAAACCGTCAGACGAGTAAATTATCAACACCAGCTGTAAAAGCTTATTTTAACTATTCTTTTGGTGACCATGATAAAGAGTATTCCACAAATAGATAATTAAACAAGATCCAACAGGATTTACACTCTACAACAACTCTAAGGTTACTTAACTCTCGAATAACTGACCACGATAACGAATGTTCGAGTATAGGTATATATAGGTAGTAGTTACTTTACCTATATGTGCCAGTGTTAATGTTAAAAACGTTTGCTATAAATTAATCGAATTGATTAATATATTAAAAACAATTTAAATAAGTATTTAGCATTTTTAATATTAAAATAGTGTATAAAAATTAATAAGTACTCATAGGTACTGAAAAACACATCAAAGAAGCCAAGAAGACAATTATGGCATAGTTTTGCAAGATAAAAACATACATTTGAGAATTTTGATTCTCACAATAATTACAATCACGTACATTTTTAGATCAAACTCCTACAAATAAGTTATTTGAACCTAAAAACTACGATAAATAACTAATGAACACCTACGGATAATATTTAACATCCAATCTCAAGCAATTTCCGATAGAACTTTAGGGGCTGCCCTCGTTTTAGACATTTCAAAGCATCCCCTCGTAAGAAACGCTTATAATTTTTTTATGAGCAAAGAAATAATAACGAAGGGGGCAAAGAGTACAAAATAAATAAGCATTAACTTAGTCAAAACCAATGGACTGATTTGGACCGAGCAATTCATTACTGGGGGTGTCAGCACGTCTTTACAGCCCCCTGATTAAATTTATAAGGATAACTCCAGAAGTATATAGTAGAGTACTGACGTCGAAAAAATGATACAGTATATCAGTATCAAACTACTGAAGATTGGCTCATTTGGAGATCCAATATTTTGAATTGTGGTTGCATTATGGCTCCATACCACCCCCTACCACTAATGAACCCTGTAGTTAATTAGGGGTTATGGCACAAACGATGAAACTCGAGCACAATCCAGCACAAACGTAGCACAAACAAATTAAGAAATGACCGGACATTTTACGCAATTATCGACAAAATCTATTTTGTTATTTTTTTTGTAATTTAAATATGAACAACTTACTATAGACACTGAAAATGTTCAAAAAATGTTTAGATTTTCATTTTCTTTACATGGAATAATTTTATAAATATTTTGGCTCTTTTTGTGCTGGTTAAAGACATTAGACATTTTATATTTTTATTTTCAATAAATTTCAATAAAAATATTTTTGTCATGCCAAAATAATTGAATATTTAATTACTGGAATTAAAATATTTGTCCAAAATCTACAATATTTTTTTAAGAGCTTTTGAAATAAAAATGTTGAAGAAATTGGTTATTTAAGTAGAAAATAGAGATTTTAATTATTTTATTGAAATTCAACAACATTCGCAGGGGCTTGAAACTGTCAGAATAATATTATTTTTTTATTATAATATTAATATTATATATGGGATCCATATATATATATATCCCATATACTATATGGGACTTTGCGGCAATGACATTTAAAAAATATTTTCATTAAATTTATTATTTAAGCTATAAATAAAATACAGGCATGTATTTATACTATAATAGGTAGTAAACATTACTATAATAGCACTATAAATATATGATAGAATTTATAGTTATTTAATATTATGCTGATATAACATCTCTACTAAGAAAAGTTTTTCAAATTTCACACAATATCTACTACTCGATGACGAGGTTCACTCAATACATAATGAACAGCAAAGCGGTTACGTATACGGCTACACCTACTTGCCCACTTTTTTTACAAAAATGGTAATTGAATATTATACTCGTCCTTAAAGCCTACAAATGTATTGCAAGGTTCATCAAAAGTGTATTACTAAAATTAAAAAAAAAATTAATGAAAGCCTACAATCGTTTATTATCTGCGTTTTTTGAAACTAAAATGTTGTTAGTTTAAAACCATGAAAATGTGTAAAATATATTATGTATAGTTAAAAATTCATAACATCATACTAAATGTTTGAATATTTCTCATAAGGTTCCTCATAAGTTTATTTAAGTGAAACTAAAAAACAATTTCTGGTAGTCATCAATTATCAGATTCAGGGACGACATAGATAATATTTTAATACTTAATAAACCATGATTCATAATATTATGTATAAATATACTATTAGTAGGTACTTTTTTACTCAAATTATGGTATTCAAGAAATCTTTTCTCTATTAAGAACTGTGGTTCAATATTATTCATATCACGAAGGTGATTAACGATGTATTTTATAATTTTCAGATTTTGATAACATTTAAAATTTTAGTTTCAAAAACTTGCCATATTATTACAAGGTTAGCCATACCATATTCCAGTAGATATCATAAAATCTTGTTTCTCATTATAATTATTTTTTTCATAATTTGTCTATGGATATTGGATATAATATTTACCATAAAAGTTTTTTTTCTTAAATTAAATTAAATCTTATATTTTTATATTTTGTTTTTTATAATGAATAACTATTCTTATATTATATTGTAAGCAGAATATATTTAAAATTTAAATACATATAATTCTATTTTAATCACGGATGTATATATATTATATATATGATTTTACTGTTCAGATGAACGAAGTACTTGCAGATAAACGTTTTGCGTGTAGGTAAGTCTATGCCACTCCACACCACTGATCAATATTCAATAGTTATTATTAATTATTAATAACTGATAATTAAAATATAAATATATTAACTAGAAGTTCGAAATTCGATTTTGGTTTATTGAAATTCTCGTAAAAATATTCTGCTTTAGAATATTACATTAAAAATGTCATAGAGAAAAATAAAAACTCAAAAAACCGTATTGATAAAAAAAAATTACATCCAAAACAGATACTTGTCGACAAAATTAGTGGTTACCTTCAAAATGAATCACCTTATTAATATGTGTATTGAACATAAATATGACTAGGAGGGGGGTGGGAGTTTTATGATATTCTGTATTTTTTACAACTACGTGTTTTACTATCCCAGCGCCCTTAATGTGTAATGTGTTTACACTTGGAGTATTAAAAAAAAAATACTTTTTATGGAAAAGATTTTTGAAGGTAGTTGGATTTATAATTAGGTAGGTTCCTACTTCAATTGTTTTTTCTGCTTTTCCTAGGTTTTTATTCCCTAAAGAGAGGTCTATTTTGTTTTTTTATTTTAACTTTTTCGTGTAAATCAATTAGTAGTGGTACCTACTACTTACTTACTATATAATTGTTTGGATTCACATTGACCTAAATGTGAAGATTTAAGGTAGGTACTACAATTTTATTTATACACAGTATTAAAGTTCTGTTGTTATTTTGTACTGTAATATTGACCACTGTCCGAGTCATAGTAATTAAGAAGTAACCGTTTCATTTCCAATAAAACCTAATAACCATTATAAAGTTATCCAGATATTATTTTCATAAGTTGTTTGCATAACATCGTTAACAAATTAAAATGAAATAATGTTAATTTTATTTATATTTACCTATTATATTTTATACGAAATAATGTATTCATATATGTTTATTATTTATAAAAATACTTTTACTAAAATCGTCTGTTTAGCTGTTTAAGTAATTAAGTATGTTAAAAAATATTAATTGCTTTTGACATAACATTTACTATTTACGATAAAATAATTATATTAATATTGGCATATTGCACAGCTATTGAAAATAGCAGTTTTATTAATTTTGAGTAGGTATAAACTTTTAAAATTAATATATGTAATTTAATATAATATGACCAGTCGTGTATTTGTTTAAAAATAAAATATAGGTAATAAGGAATTATTGGAAACACAATTTTTCTTGCCCATAATACTATTATATAATAGCATAACATTAATTGTGTACTTGTGTGCATATTATCTTCTACAGTGTACCTAATATTATTATAATTTACAACTTTAATTAGTAGGTTATTTGTTCAGGTCGATGACCAGTATATTACAAATTAGGTCATAGATGATATACTTGTTAGTTATTAGCCAGTACTTACAGTTCTTATCGAAGAAATTTCAGAATGCAATGTTCAAATCTGTTAAAAAAATATATAACATTTCCATAAAAAAAAAAGAAATGATGACTTCGTGAAACCCGCGTGTTGTTTAATAATATTAAGACGGCAGCATGTAAATTAGAACCATTTGTGATACATGTCATGAACCGTGATAATACTATAAACATAAATGATAATAATATATTATATTTAGATTATACTATAGGTACGTCCATGTTAAATATGTTTTTGTTTTTATTAATTTGTTAAATAAAACATTAAACAACAACGAAATAACATAATATATACCTAATATTAATCTCTAATAGTGAGATATGTATTGAGGTCATAAATTAAAATGTTTTGTCGTTAATAAGTGTAAATCAAAACATAAACGTCCAATTATATGAATTATTCGTAAGTGTTTAATATGAAAAACAATATACAATCAATGACAAACGTTGCGTAGGTACGGCTGGACAGCATATAGTTGCAGAGTCTTCAGAGGGATGGGGAGTGGGGGCAACCGCCTTCAAATATTGGTATAAATGTATAACAGATGCCAAAATTATTATTATTTTGCCATAAGTTGGTTAAAAAATTATAGCTTACAATAGGTTATACCATGAAAATTACCATCAGAACTAAGACGGTTGCATATTACGCCAAAAAATATTGATAGTTTTAGTTTTATTGCTCTATGTTGTATTATTCACTAAGGACACAATTTTTTACACTATATTACATCAAAAGCTAAATTACCAGGCGTTAATTACCTATGGTGGATTAATACAATCAATAAATATAAATCCTAACCTATCCTTACTGTTAAAATAGAATTCTACTTAACTAGTTTTGCTTAAATGCAAACTATCGAATGTATTTATTAATTATTATAACTATATAAGTATTTATTTTGAAGCTAGTTTCTATGTCGTATTTATTACCAAACAGACTTTTACATAATATATAAATTAAACTTCTATTTTTATAATATAGACAAGTACTAAGTTATATTATTATACAGTAATATTTACCCAACAAAAACACTCCACCAAACTCCGTGTATACAATATAAAATATAAAAGAAGTACAGAGACATAATAAAATAATTATTAAATTATGTATAACAATAATATGTCTAGGTACTAAATACTTTCTAATATACGACGCCGTGAGTCGGGCTAGGATACCAAACAACATTCAATACAATACGATATGAAGCATACTGATTTTGAATTATTGGTCTAGATATCAAAAGTTCCTAATCGTTACATTGGTTGACGATATAAATTATTATAAAGATTTTTCTTATGTAAACATTTAACAATTGCTGACACGGCAATGCTTTACTATATTGCTAAGTTTTCGTGAATAATCCACTCCCTTCGGGTGTAACACGCTGTGGAAGCAATGTATTTGCAAGTGTAAATGTATTATCCTATATTTTAATTTATAGCCATCCCGATCGACGTTGTCCGGGAGATTAGCTTGTGAATGAGAGCAGTATATTAAAAGGTAGGCAATCTACATGTGGTAGATCGCGGACCCGGCGTGTGCGTATGTAAGTGTATCATTTAACTCTAAAATATCAAAAAATGCAAAAAATTGGTCCACCGAAACTCGATATATTCTGCACTATACAGGTTTATCACATTTATAATAATAATGATTATTATTAAAACTAATAGCAACCATTTATAAACAAATATATCCATCGTAAACCTTAAATTCTTTGTTCGAGAACTTCTTCGGGTTGAATCTCTTATTTACTTTTTTCGCAATAAAATGTATCATATCTTCTTCCCCGAGGTCTAATCTATCTCTTTAACCAAATAGATGAATGGTTCAGGCAGTGGCGTAATTCCCCCCCCCCATATTTTTATCTAGTTACGCCACTGGGTTTAGGAATGCATAAATGACATAGATAGCTAGGTAGGAACCATTTTTGTAATTTATATCTATATACATATAATATAATTGTGTTATATATATTTGTTTAATACCTAATAATTAAAATAACAGTTATTGTGTGTGGTAAATATTTTAGTGAAATTGATAGTTAAAATACATTTTTAACAATAGACAGTACGTTGTGCTTAAAACTCTTATATAATATACAATTATTGAAAATAAAAATAAAATATTTTGAAAATCTCCTTTAAACATAATATAGTTTAGGTATACATTTCCTTGGAAAATTATCTACAGCGATTTCTGAATTTCTTTTCCAATGTGACTCAACAAATTATTATGATTTGATTAATAATTATGTAATTTTAATTATAATTTATTGTGATAATTGAGCTTTCAAACGTTTGTTGTGAACACACTGGATAGATTTAAGTATGAAATCAATATAACATTTCAAATGTTATTTAATCTAACCATTTAAACATTAATTGTCTCCTTGCTAATGCAAATGTGAACGTCCACAAATGACAATTCATGGACATTTTAACAGTAGGTAATAAATGGAGGCGTATAAAACCATATCGGCTCAACCCTCAAAAGTGAAATTATACAACACAAGTCAGTTATGCTCCAAAGTTATTATTAAAATTTAAAATGTCAACGATGATAAAACAAATTATGTGATGGTATCTAACGAATACATTTTTTTTACAGGGTTGGGCCAGTTTGGCACTAGAATACAATATAATTCTGAAACATATTTTAAAATAAAACGCAATTTGATATTTTGTGGGTTGGGCCGATATGCATATGGTTCTACAACACGCCTCGTATACAATATTAGGAATGTAGAATAAAATGCCTATATTTAACTCCTTAAAAACAGTTTGTATTACTGAAGTAACTATTGTCACACGTGAATTATTTCGGATTTCCACTCTCCGTTAAATTACGATGTGAATATTTTTCAAATTTAAGGTTTTTACAATATTAATGACTATACGGTAAAAGTATAATATTTTCCCAGACATAATATACGATTCATAAAAATTTTTCTTTTTAAATCTAAAATATGAAAATGTAATACAAGATTCTTCATAAGTTTGTCTACCTTCATCAAAAAAAATAAAATTTTATTTGTTGGGTCGAAAAGTCTGAAATTATAATATAAGGCTCCTTATATATTGTTATAACAGTAATTGAAAAATATTAAAAAATACATAGGCACAATTTTTTTTTATAAGGAATTAAAGTTTGAATTTTGACTAAATACGTAAAAATTACGAAAATATGCAAATTATTTTGAGGTAGAAATTCATAAAAATTTTTCTTCTATCTAAGATATGAAAATGTAATACAAGATTCTTCATAAGTTTGTTTACTTTTATCAAAAAAAAAAATGTCTATAAGAAAGTCTTTAAATAAAATTTTTATGAGCGTTTGAAGTTTATATTTTTACAATCTTGAATAATTACTCTATTTCAAAAGTAGCGATTTTCTTATTTTGCTGTAATTCAAAAACGATTAATTGTAGACACTTGAAATTTACACAACATATTTATTGTATCAATTTCTATACTTGATAAAATTTTCAAAATATTTTGACTAGTTTCAAGTTGTTTACAGACTTTTTAAAATTTCATTTTTTTTTTTATAAATGTCAATAAAATTTTATTTGTTGCGTCGAAAAGTCTGAAAATATAATATATGGCTCTTTATATATTGTTACAATAGTAATTGAAAAATATTAAAAATAATTCATAGGCACAATTTTTTTTTATAAGCATTTAAAGTTTGAATTTTGACAAAATTTAACAAAATCTCGAAAATTAGCAATCATTGTAATTAAAAAATTATAAAATGTTCAGTTTTTATAACTAAGGATTGAAAATTTAAAAAAAGATTCTCATTAATAGTTCATTGTGTAACCAAAAAATATAAAAAATTCATAAACAAAGGTATTTGTACAGGCATATTTTTATTACAAACCCCAATCATAAAAATACAGTAAAATTAAAAATGGGACTAATAATATTCTAACTTGGATTTATTATATAATATTATTCATATTATTTAATTATTAACCTAAAATTATCAGTGATGCTGGAAAAAAATTATAATATATACTTTTACATAAGACACAATTCAACTGGAAACGCCATTTAAGATTAAGTAGATGAATATTTGATAATATTTAGTAGAAAAATGTCTGTACAAATATTTAACAATATCAATATTTTTAATAAATATTTTTTTAACAAAGACTTTTCGACCCAACAAATAAAATTTTATTTTTTTTTTTGATGAAGGTAGACAAACTTATGAAGAATCTTGTATTATATTTTCATATTTTAGATTTAAAAAGAAAATTTTTTATGAATTTCTACCTCAAAATAATTTGCATATTTTCGTAATTTTTACGTATTTTGTCAAAATTTGAACTTTAAATGCTTATAACAAAAAAATGGTCACTACATATTTTTAATATTTTTCAACTACTATTGTAATAATGTATTAGAAGCTTTGTATTAAATTTTCAAACAAAAAAATTTTATTGACATTTATAAAAAAATAACTAAAAAAAATAGGAAACTGAAAATGTTCGTAAACATCTCAAAACAAGTCAAAATATTTTGTAAATTTTATCGTGTATAGAAAATGCTAATATAAACAACCAGTGAAAATGTCATGTATCTACGGTTATTAGTTTTAAAGCTACACCAAAAACAAAAATCTATTTTTAAAATCGACTACTTATCGTGTACACAGACAAAAAAAAATAAAAATAAAAAACACACATCATTGTAAAATAAAAAACTATCCTCGCTCCGCTCAGAATCTAAAATATGTTTAAAATGTTCAGTATAAATTATTTTATTGTGCACAGCGGTGTTTTAAAAAAAAAAAAGCCATTTAGTATTGTGGGGCCTCACAATACTCAAAGCCTCCACCTGACAACTATCTAAAAAATAACCCTCCCCCCTCAAAACAAAATCATAACTACGCCACTGGATATGACAGACTTTAGTTTCAAAAATATTTTTTTTTCACCAAGATATAAAATTTCACAGAGGTCGGGGAGTCCTATTTGTCTTGAAGTTTTTTTCAAAATCGTCAGATAGTAAGGATAAGTTATAATGATGGATAAATATAAGCATTTTTATAATATAACAAATAAGTATAAATTAGATAGTATAAACTAGTTAGGTAAGCAATAAGGTTATTAACATAAATGAATATATACATAATTGAACGCATTAATATACAGGCCGAGAAAAGTAGTCAATCACTACAGGAGACACATTGCCAGGGCCATCGGATCCAAAGATAACGATAAATTATTGTACCGTCTAACGAAGCTTTCGCATCTTACATCAAACAAGCATTTTTTATGAAAATGTTAGAGATTTAAAAGTAATAGGAGCCCAATGGCAAATGGTTACATATGTTCAGTTACAAAGTCCCATATTATAATAAGTATACCTGTATACCTACCTATATAGCATACCTATGATATAGGTAAGTCATAACCAGGGCTGTGCTTTAATGCAGTGAAAACCTTAAAAATGCTAAAAAATGTAATGAAAAATGCATTTAAATTGCCAAAAACTGTAGTATAGAATGCACTTAATATGGATTTTAATTTAATTTTTATATTAATATTTATATGAGTATATTATATGCATAAAAAGGTATTAATTTAATAAAAATGTTGATTGAATTTGATTTTTAAGTTGATTGATTCATTATTAATTCTATTCGCCTGAAACATTTTTACAAATCAGTTTTAAATTTAAATTGTACTAGAACACTAATTGTGTTAAAAAAATGCATGCACTCAATTTTCAAAAATTGATGTGTTATTAAAAATTCAATCTGAAAAATACATAAAATGCAGAAGTAAAAGTATAAGAAAAAAAAAATTGTGAAAAAGAAGCTTTAATTAGACAACAGATGAAAAACCACGAGCTAAAATAAATATATTATTTTGATTTATTTAAATCGTTCAGTTTTAAGTTGTTGGATTTCGGCCTTTTTAGGGGCTTACTTTCCACCCAATACGTAAGGGGAACTTACATAGTGACTAATAGTCCACAGCGCGTAATCCTCGAGAGGCAAGTCGGTGAAATCTATGAATCTTGTACATTGTTAGTTATAATTAAATAACTATAATTTAAATAATAATAAAAAAGTAGCTAACACTTTAAATATGAAATATGAAATAGTAAAAAGAGTTTTGGTTTAAGGTAATTATTATGAATAGTATATTTTACATGACGCGGGTTCAATAAAATATTATAATAATATTGCATGTTACAATTTAAATAATAATTTTGTTTGGCACATGGCAAGGTGCACAAATAAATAATAATATGTCGCAAAACAATTATTACAATTAATAATGATGTGTATATAGGAATTATAATTTCTGGTGGATTACAATGTATTTAAGGACAATTAAATGGGCAGCGTGGCAAGTATAATTAAAGTTTCAGGGAGAGAATAATAATTTTGGTTGTCACGTGTCGTATCATTTTTACAGAGAGAATAATACTTTAATAATAATTTTTCTACCATCATAAGACGTAATATTTTTAATAATTATTTTCGGACGTCGAAATACTTAATATTTTTAATAATTTTTAGCCCACGGGATTCCGAGTGTTGCTTAGGATTTGCAACACCCTAACAGCGGGGTTACCGCCCATACGATACACGCATCTCTAAAAGACTGTGAAGGCCGTGTGGTTACTGGTTAGGTTATTATACAATATTATTAATATACGAATAATTTTATTTTTTTTTTAACATTATTATCATATTATTATATTATTTTCTTGAGACAACTGCAAATATTAATATACAAAATATTAGAAAATACGTAATATTAATAACTAATGATGTATACTATGTAATATATATAAATTATTGTATGGCCGCAATTTATATATTCGTACCTCTCATAAACCCGGACCGCCCACTTGTACCTACGTCGTTATTTAAGGATTGGGCCGCAACTCACCATCACCGATAATAATACACCGATGTGACGTTTGCGGCCGGTCGTATAAGTACAATTACATGCTCAACTGCCACAAAAGGATACATACGCACGAGAATCTATATGTGTGTGCAGTGTATGCGGAAAAATGTTTTTCCAGTCTCAGTACCTGGTGAGACATATCCGAACGCATACCGGAGTAAAACCATATAAATGTCCATATGGTGCCCGTATGCCGCCAACCAAAAGGACACCTTAAATAGTCATGTAATGTTTGAACACCCTATCTGATATGATATGTGAGCACCACAGATATTTACATGGTTTTACTCCGGTATGCGTTCAGATAAGTCTTACCAGGTTCTGCGACTGAAAAAATATTTTTCGCATACACTGCACAAGTACGGTTTCCCGCCCGTGTGGATAATCTTGTGGCAGTTGAGCATTTAGTTGTACTTATATGACTGGCCGCAAACATCACATCGGTACTGTACCTAAAATCTATTTCTGACACGACTCGTTGACGGCGATTAAAAAATTGATTTGTAAATGAACTACAGGTCTTCATACATTAGCGTCCCCTACATACTTTATTTGATCTATTGTTATCTATATTATATTGAATTATAATAAACTTAATTTTTTTTTATAAATTAATTGAAATCTAAACCCAATTACAAGCATTAACTTACTGCAGTGGTTTAGTAACTATTATTTATTATTACAATTTTTTGCATAAGTATTTGATGTTTACAAAATAAACTTTTATTATTATTATTATTATTATTCTAACTACATATTAATTTGCAGTTTTTCAATTTGATACATTTTGTCAAAATGCTTAAATGTAAAATAGAATTCTCTAGAATTTTTCATTTTGGTATTTGTATACGTAAACAAATGGGCGTTAATGTTTCTATCATCTAATTTACCTATCTTAAAATAGTTTTCTCTTGAAACAATACAAGTACAACATAAATTTCTGAACGCTTATTTAAACATGTTTGTTTTTGTTAATTTGTAAATGGGAGGATTACAGATTTTTTATAGATTTCAATTTTATAGTTAAGTATAAAAATATAAATATGTTCACCATACCAAAAAAACTGTTTTGCCCAAGACAATTTTACTTCCGCTGTATTTATACTAGAATTATCAAAATTCCACAATGCATAGTGAAGAATATTAATAATAATAATTGAAAATTTCATCAATTTTTAAATATAAAATAATTTGAACATTTTCGTAATATTTAGAGAAATGTTTTCTTCCCCAGGCCTGGGCTTAAAGTCCTCTCAATATTTCGATATGTAGTAGGTATTTAAAATATAATAGGTAACATTTAAAAATATTAAATGTACCATGTTTTTTATATAACTTATAAGCCAATAATTTGTACGGAACCAAAATATATTTTTAATTTATGATTATGGTATATCAGAAAAAAAAATAACTTAATGTGACTATTAAATTAATCGAGTAAGTTACCCGACACTGTTTTTTTTATTATGATATCATATCGTTGTGTTATTACTTATTAAATATCTATTATTATATGCCTCCACCGAGTACTGAATACGACATACTAACCCAATAGGAATCCTATATGGCTCAGTAAATTTACACTACACGTTTTTGAACAATGAATGATGCAGCATGTGGGCCAAGCAAAGGGTAAACAGTTCTATCCACGTGCGGTGCTGCCAAAAAAAAAAAAAAAGGTATCTATTATTAATATAAATTATTATTGTTTGATTATTATAATCAATCATATTTATTGTAATTTATCAATATGACTTAGGTATACTCGTATCTGTTAAAAAAAATAAAATCAACATTTTTCCGTTTCATTTTTTTTCGATTCCCCTTTGAGGTGGGTACCTAGATATTATACAGTGTTTTTTCCTATTTACAAATTATCTACAATTTGCTTTAATTGGATAACCACCTTACGTGCATAATTGAATTCTAGTATAATTTAATATTATGTCAAATAGTTATCAGATCAAATAACAAAAAGTTTAAATGGTTTAATAATATTTAAGCTCTAAGACTACACTAAAACAACTAGAGATGCTTAACAATTTGTCTAATTTGTTGAAGTTAGTGCATAATATTATGTTATAATATGTGACCATCTTAAATAGTTATCACAAATTACCCCACTATATAGATACTATTAAGACGTATAATACCGTATAATCAATTAGTATGGACATACGCATAAGCATTCCGTTATTACTATTAAATTAATTTATAAATTGTTTAAAGATTGTACCTACCTAGTTTATATAACTTTGTTAAATATTTACCTATATAATTTGTAAATCAATTTTACGAATTTACATAAAAGATTATAACATATTGGTAGTTGGTACCTAAATATAATACTCCAAATCTTGTTGGACCTTGTTGTGTAGTACTCTTGTTATCGTGGACATCAAAAAGAGAATTTAAATAAGATTTTAGAGCAGGTGTCGATAATTTTTCTGTTTTGACGATTTGGGAATATGAAACCGAAATATATCTGTTATATAAGCCAAGACTTTGCGTGACTTATACGACATATTATTATAACATATAACTTTTTCATATTATTATCGTCACGGAAAATATGACATACCAACCTATCGTATGGTATAGATTTAAGGCGGGTCGGCTTTAGTTCGTCCGTGCCTATGCCTAAATAATATTTTGTTAAGACGGCTTAAATGTATTGTGCATCTACCAACAAAGCTACCAAAAAATTCGCAAATCGTGTCACTCTTTCGTCGTCAGGCTTTGATTCCATTGAATAATTTACGAAATACTCAGATACACTTCCTGGGCTTAAAAATGGTAAACCGTAGCATTTAACTAACAACCTTCTAATATCGCTGTTTTTATCTTTAAAGTCATTACTTAAACCATTTTATTGGATACATCTATTCCACGACTGTATTAAATGAAAGCGACATCCGTGTATCTTTATCTGAGACCCAACAGTTTTACATGCAAAATGAATAGCTTAATCGAAATTTGTTACAACATCGGATGGTGATATAGTAATATTGATTTGGAAACTATATTCACAAATAGATTTTAAGTAATTAGTGTATGATATTGTACTTTAATCGGAGAATAAACATATAACGAATGCCGAATGGTATATAATATAGCCATTGATAAAACCATGTATTGTAAATATTTGTGTTAAATATTTAGGGCAGTATGAAAACGTTAGGTTAGACCACACGGACCGCGGGATTGACGAAACTAAGTCGTAGGGAAAAGAATCTTAGACATTTTAGTGTATCTTTGTATGTGAATATATACATAATATTAATGTTTTTGGAATTTGACTGATGTCTGGATAATCAAAGACGAATCCAGAATCACAGTCAGAGTTTATTTATTATTATTTATTATAGGGTACAAACTACAAACGTCGTACAAAGTATCTGACAAAAGACAAAATACTAAAATTATGATTTAGCTATGTGATGTAGTAATTTATAAAATAATAACGATTATTATTTGACGCTGTGCCTATGTGCCTGTGTATGATTTTATATTTTTCTTTTTCTTTCCTTGAAATGTGGCCATTACCACATCATATACAATTGGAATAAAAATAGTGTTCTAACTTCTAACACCAAACGCTAAGGACTAAACATGGGCCAATGAAATATTATTCTCGGAGATCAATCCCCGCTCACCCCTCACCAAGTTCCGCCATTCATATATTGTATTGTCGTCAGACAGGCATAGTATATAATATACGTATTTGCTATGTATATAATATAAATTATAATGTAGGAAACATCCAACTGATCGGATGATGCGATTGTCAAATGAGCAACCTACCACTTTCAGTCTTTCATTTTAGTTACCTATTATAATTTTAAGCTCTTATTATATTTAGCTTAAAACTGTACAATCAAGCCTTTTGAATTTCCCAATGTCACTATTTTATATGTTATTTATTATGTCTTACACCATTGATAGCCTTGTGCCATTGGTATATTTCCGTTAATATAAATAAATAATTAAATAATATTATTTATACTGTGCATTTATTTTGTCCAAAATGTAAAATAAAATTATTATTTGACATTTGTGTAAAATGATTATATGATTGGTGATAACATAGTGTACCGCATGAACCAACTGTAATGAAAAATAATGAAAATATTGTATAAAAACAGTACACCATTCGGAGATTTAATCGATTATCAATCGATTTGATTGCCGATTAGCTAATCAATGTTTAAACACTTAACACTGAACGGTACAACTGGTCACTGTACCTTACAGTTCTGGTAACCTAGAATTTAAAATACTTTCTAAAATAATAAATGTTTTATTTTTATGAATTTCTTCACTGATAAACATTGTGTTGGAGCCATTATTGATACTCTATAGACTGCAGTATGATATTAAGGTCTATGATGGGATATATCGATATCTCCACAATTCACAAAATATACCTACGAAACACCAGATGCGTGGCCAAACATATTATATTACTCTAATTACATATGTTATATGTATACATACTTTAATAAAATACTCGTTTACAGATAATTTTTTAATATTAAAGGTCCAGATGAGTGCATAAATATTGTACACGACCTAATCTTATTTATTAAATTTGAGATAAAGTTGTCTGTGTTCTGTGTTCTATCACCACATCTTTATGTTTATTATAATGTAGTAAAGTGTGTGAGAGTTCTTATGCGCTAAACGCTTTTTTCATTAATTAAAGTCCGTCAGCATGAATATATAGGTATATAACTATACAATTAGTATTAGACAACAGACAGCCATAACTGTATGGATTTATTAGTCATCTAAATTATATAATATCTATATAGAAACATTTGACAGTGTACGCATAGAAATCTGAGATTAAATTAATTACTAAAAGTGTCGACGCTATTTCAATTTGAGGGTTGTTTTTGAGTTAAGGTTAATCTGTAGTAATCTTAAAATTAAAATTATTAACACTCATAAGAAATTACTTATAACCTGTTAAATTAGTGTGGCGTATCTTTTCTAGACGTACCTACGAGTATAAAATAAATGTCTATACTATATTATGCATTACATAGGTATACAATACATAGGTATACAATACAAAATATATTATTAATTATTATAAATATAATTTATTTTATCGAGAGAAATTACTCATTTATACATTGGTTACAATGAGAATAATAAATATTATACAACTATGTACATGTTCTCCGGTTCTCGTTGTTGTCAGTGACAGTAAACAACGATAATCGCGTTTTCACTGGACTCTGAACTACTAAGACTTTATGAGTCATTACTATAATGTAAGAAACCTTGACAACTGTTGGACAAAATAATATAATATTATATTGTATGGGTTCAATATTTGTCAAGTGATAACATTTATTAAAATTGTTTTAATAGAACCCATCAAAATTAGTTAAAAACGGATTTCATTATTTTTGATATTTATACAATTATACGATTATAATTATTTTACGAAATAAATGCTACAGAATTTAATCAAATAAAGTCGTTACTAATACAGTGTAATCTATTTCATTAAATTATAAGAACCTATTATATTCTAATATTTTTCAACTATTATTTCAATTAATACATTTATTTTTAATAACATTTTTTTGTGCATGGAACCGATTGATAATCATTATAAATTAATATTGCTGGCATTAAGCTAAATAATTCATAGAATAGTTCTATTGAAAATAAATGATATGAATGTTTTAAGAATTGTCATTAAGAAGACGCTACTCATGATTTTTTCACACCAAGCAATTAACGCTTATCGCGGGACGCTAATCTGCGCGACCGCGACATCTCCGCTTCTCTTCCATACTCCACTCCATCATTGTCAATTGTTTAAATTATTATATTATTGTTATTTTTATATTTTGCATATTTTTTATTCTCTTCTTTTCGTATTTTGTATAATCGATTATTAGTCTATCTTTGCCTCATTTTTATATTATCAGTAGGTATGTGCTATTATCTTTGTTTTTTTTTGTTGTTGCTTTGCGGCCAACGCCCTTTATTATTATTCTTTATTTTACTTACAAAATATTCTTGTGCCAATATTGCAGCGGTTTTTTCGTCTTGTTGTGTGTTATATATTTTATTGTAAGTCACATTGAGCGCATAATATTTATTTACTTATTATTTTTACTCTTCAGTGATTCATTAATCATACACATAATGCACATATTCGTGAACGCATTGACTTCAATGTGAGGACAAATAAAGAAAAGTTTTCTCCAATTTTTATAAGTTATTGCTAATTTATCTCCCCTCATTGCATCCGAGGAACATAGTCAATATCTCCCGATTATTGGGTTCTGAAATCTTCTTCACATTACCAAGGGAGTGCCGACGCGTAAGTCCGCCAGCAACTAAGCCATTGTTTGAGAGGCCACCCAGATCGTCCTTTTCACAAAGTCGGCAGACCATCACCATAACCGGACTTCAATAGTTTTAAGTTAGCTTAAGTATTGTCCCTATTGTGTGAGCTCTATGGTCATTACACCAGACCGGATCAACTACAAAGTGCCATGGTAGATCTTTCCTTTCCTAGTTATAGTGCACAAATATTTTCCTATCCCTCAAATAGAAGGCATAGGCAGTTCAAATAAAGTGGGATTTAGTGTTGACGCTAGACATATACAATTTGAATTGTCATCGGGCATCACTGGGTGGTCCTTCGGGAAGCCCTTATTGTTGGGCACGTACAGTAATATTATTACTACCATTTTTATAATTTTTAGCAAATGTCTTATGGCATATATGCATATTATTGTATTATATACACAATATGCTTATTATTTATATTACCTAAAAAGCACCTGTTTTTGTTGCATTAACATCTTGAATAAACTTTTGTTTAATAGTAATGTCAATATAAAATAAATATCCTTGACTGCAGTCCACTACAAACTTTTATACATTTTTATAATTTTCTAGCTTAAAGTAGAGCTGACTACTATTGAGCAGGATAAGCTAAACCACTATTATAGGAGTCGTACAACTACGTATAATTAGGTAATTACATTGGAAATCGTAAAATGTAATTCTGAACGATTAAAACATATTACAACTAGTAAAAAGATAATTATAATCTAAATTAAAATCAATAACCATTTTTATTTTAATCAAGTGTAAATACAAATACGTTTTAAAAATTCAAATGGTATTTTTTTACTCTACGTATACAACATAAATCCATAACATAACATAACCCATAGGTTAGGTTAGGTTTAATAAAAACGTTGTTCCTATTTGAACATAGACATGTCATATTTGACCCTTTAATTTATCACGATAAGGATATAACAAGTGCAATAGATACCAGTTATACTTAAACAATATGGTACTAGCTAGTTTCATTTTGCTTAAAATCTGGATAGGTTAGTTTAAAGGATCGTATAACACATAGTCGAAACCGGTATGGTAAAAACTCTGTATTATTTTTATAACCGGTATTTGCATGTTCCCTTTGTTTTTAGCGGCAGTGCGGCACTGGATGTTTCCCCCTGAGCTGAGACAATTCACCCCTTTATCAATACATCATGTCTTATTAGATACTTTGGTGTATACCTACGTAGTTATAGGTTCGAAAATAGTTACTTTCAAGAACAGTCCTGTTACTTTCCCCTTTCATATGGCACGTTTATGAATTAAAGCACAGGAATTTGTAATGCTTCGGAATGGTGAAATAATAATTTAAAACAATACCCCGTGTCAATCATCAAAATGTACTATGGATTTTTGTTGACACTCTACAAGATTTGCAACTCAAGTGTATTTATTAAAATGATAAAATATATTTTATTGACTTGTATATATTTATGATTAAAAGTATTGTACATTGTATTTATGTACATTTGTAGGAATATAATATTTAATAATTGTATTTTAAATTTTTTACCGGAGGAAATTATCCCGTTTATCGGGAAACGTCCAAATAATAGGGGACGGCACAGAGGGAAACATCCTATACTCCGTTTAATCTGATATATCACTGGTGGACTCGCCGCTAAACATAATAACCTTCATGGGTAAATGTATTTGGGCGACCTTACCATCGCACTCCAATCTTCATCCTTGACAGTTTTGGTGATGGATTGATTATATATATTTTTATAGTAGTTGTATTGTATTATGGTTTATTTATGGTGTTTAAGACGTTATAGAAGTTTTATAGACTTACAGCCAATGTGTTTGACCGACAACCACTATTATTAAAAAATGTGGTATAATTATTGTTGTACTTTATTGTGTCGCGTATAAGGACTACCAAATATTACTACAGTTAGGATTAGTTAAAAATCGGTCAATGATGATTTTAATATTATGGTAGCCGAAAATTTTTTTTTTATAATTCTTTGATGATTTTTTGCATTTTTTCACCGATCATTGACAATTTTTAAATTGTAATATATTCATAGCTTGCTTGAGAATTAAAATTTCGTAAAACACCAATGTGATGATATAATTACGTTAGAATTAAATGATAAGTTAATTTCCTATATTATTAAAGGTAACTTTGCAAAATTGAACTGCAGAACATGAATTTGATATTTCGCATACGTTTATAAGACTGAGACAACATAGGTACTTGAGTTGGCACTGTGGCGTCGTCACACCTTAGCAAACACGTTATTAAGTTATTTAATATTAAAAATATTATTAGGTATATAATATTATGTTTAATCCATTATTCTGTGTTAACCTTTATAATAATAGAAGTTTAGGACTTTTTTCGAAAACTACATTACGGCGTTCGAATTGATTTTTATACATGTATTATACGTAAAATCGTGTTTAATGATAAAAATATTCTTCTCCCTGTATTCGACGAACAAAACATTCCATTATTATTACAGATACCCACAACTCACGTCCATACCTAAATTTTCTGTTTATCTACCTTGACACGCAGGCGTCGGTAATGCGTAGTGGCGCCGATCGAATACTTTATTTTATAAAAATAAACTGTAGCCAGACGTTATTGTTTCCATTTTATATAGACGCACACAGTTTATAGCTGGTCCCCGACGAGGGGTCATTTCCAAATACAATTGTATGGAATAAGGGTACAATAGGTACATCTTTGACGATCCGACTTCCTGTCGGCTACATCCACTGCGGCCCAAACATTCAAGCATTCAAAAATTTCAAGATTATAAATCACGTTTTAAAATACGCACATTATAATGATTTGTACAAAGGTATAAATAATAATAATAATAATAATACCGACACTGGTGACATGGGTACACTACACTATCGTAAATCTCAACAAAGAAAAGAAAAACATCTTCAGATAAACTCACACATGGCGTCGGCTACGAGCATAAAAAGAAAAAAGGTCCTTTCCGGTGTTAAGGCACACAATAGCTATTGTGTTTTTAGGGTCCAAACGACGATTTCACTTTGGTTATTCTATAGTATATGCGGGCAAAGTGTAAACACGTGTATTTCGGCATATTTTCCTCTGCCTATTGTGTACATAATATTAATCTATAGTGGCCGGTAAAACGCAAAAGACGATTTTAAATGCGTCTCTGTGATATTGCTGAATTCCATGTTCTCAGATATTTCCTGGTTATATATGTATACTAATCATTTCACTAAGCTGAAAGTAGGAGGAAACTTAAACTTTCAATGACAATGTGTGTTTTTTTAGTTTTATTTTTATTTTTTTTTTGCTATGAACGTTGATACAATTTTATTTGTTGGATAAAAAAGCTTGAAAATTGAATTCAAGGCTCTTAATATATTTTGACAATGAAAGATAAAAAGTCACAATTTTTTTTTTAAGAGCATTTTTAAATTGACCTAACCTAACCTAACCTAACCTATATTATAATATTTTTCTAGCATCACTGATAATTTTAGGTTAATAATTAAATAATATGAATAATATTAATTCAACTTAGCAGCTACCTACTGTAAAATAACAATATCAGTATAATTTAAAATATCCTAGTCTGACATACCGTCTCCGCTCAGAATCGTTTTTCGTATACAATAATATTATATTATTGAATTCAAATTTAATACCATCTATTATACAGTGACCTACTTGTAACCTACTGTACAGCGGAGCGACATCCGCTTGACCCCCCCATTTTTTAGTTTTTTTTCTATACAATGAATATCATTAAATTAAAATTTAACAACATGCATTGCAATGACCAACTTTTAACCTACTGTACAGCAGAGCAACACCCACTTCCCATCTTTTTTTATTTCTTTTGATATTTTTTTATTGATTAGATATAATATATGCAGTTGTACAGCATTTTAAGTAACTTACTACTACCTAATAAGTAATAAGTACTTAGTAATTACTTTTAATACGTTCAGGAGTGGTTATAGGCACTGTCTATTTTTTTGACTTTTTTGTACGATGGAAAATACTTTATAATGTACCATCTTCTCATTTTAAAAATGTCATCAGTTAGATCAAATTTATGATTTTAAATACGACCATGATGCGCGAACCGTGCCTGATTACAAAAATGGTTAGTATGGTAGTTCATACTGTTACCGAAAAATATAAAAACACAGTTTTTATAATAAATATTAGTATAAAATATCGTAGGCTGACAAATCACGTCTCATCTTGCCTCCACACAGAATCGATTTTTGATATTATATCATTGAATTCAAATTTAACACCATTCATTGCAGTAACCCACTTGTACATCTACCTACTGTACAGCAGATTGACACCCACTTATTCGATATTTTAATATTAAATATATCAACAAATATTTAAAATATAAAATATATACTCCGATAGTCCGACCAATGCCAAGTGGGCTTGTTTACTATTTCAAAAATCCTCACATTTTTTTAAATCGAACCACTATAGAAATACTTTTGGTCAGTCACCATTAGGTCGTTTTGAAATAAATAGGCTTTGCAGGTTTTTAATCTTTTTTAATTTTATTTTAAGAGGAAAATATTTAATTTTCAGGAACTCAAATTTATATTTAATATCTCAATAGATGGTTTTTTTATTTAAAAAAATCTGCATACTTATAATAACTGTAAAAAGTTAAATAAAAAGGTACTTTATTTTTTTTGGTCCGTGGTCGACTGCGTTCGTGAAGTTGTCGGTACCAGGATTACATGACCTAGACGCTATTCTTTCTACTGTTTTCAAGTTTGTGGCGATGGCAGTAGACTATTATAGTAGCTACCGTTCAACAACCGTTTGTGTTTTTGTCGCCAACTCTAATCACTATCGCGGCATAAATTCCTGTTACATATTATATTCTGATCTTTCACGTTTAAACCGTTAAAACGCATTCATTACCAAACATATTTACAATTTACTGACGTGACTTAAAACTTGACAACGTAACTAAACGTGACTGTCGCAACTATTAAAAAAACTTATCAATATATGAAATTTATTATGCCTATAATGATTGTTCAAAAAGAGTCAAAATATTTTGAAGATTTTATTGTGTATAGATTATAGACAATATAGCTAGATAATATAGCTAATATCAATATAATATATATTCGGTTAAAATTGCGTGTGTTATTTTTTTTAGTTACATAAAAAAAAAACAAAATCATTTACGTCAAAAACTTGTTTTGCGTGAAAAAAGTTAAATAATTTGCTTCATTTACAATATTATCACCAAATATACTTAGTTATATATCATAGGCTGACTGAACATCTTCGTCCAGAATTGTTTTTCGTATATAATGAATATCATTAAATTAAAATCTAACACCATGCATTGCAGTGACCCACTGTACAGCAAAGCAACACCTACTTGCCCATCTTCTTTTAGTTTTTTATTATTGATTATATATATGTAGTTTTACAGCATTTTAAGTAATATACTATAGTAATGTATTATAATATATCCGGTCACGGCATACTCACGTCCATACCTATATTATGTATATATCTACCTGGACACACAGGCGTCGTTAATTCAAGGCTACTTGGCGGCGCCGGTCGAGCATCCGATTTCCTTTACTCGATAACAATCGATTTCTAAACTGTCAAAAATAAAATGTAGCCCGACGATATTATTTCCATTATATATTTTTTTTGAATACAATTTATAGTCAATCCCCCGACTGAGGATTAATTTCTAAATATAATTGTATGTAGGGGTACAATGTAACTACATCTTTGTCGATCCGACTTGTTGTCACCAAACACCCGCTGCGGTTCAAACATTCGTTATAATAATAAAAATGACACAGACACGGGCAACACTATAATATATTTCATCATCACGAAGAAGGAAAAAACATCTGCCGATACACCCACCCACGGCGTCGGCTACGATCATGAAAAGATAAAAGGACCCATTATGTGGCCTATACCTATAGTGTTTTTAGGGTCTAAACGAAAATTACGTGCCTTACGAAACTGTAGTCACACAACATACTCCACTAGTCGTGAATTAAAAAAAAAATATTCGATTTATATTGATAGTTTTCACCTAAATTATTTTTGTATTTTATTTATTTGTTTTATTTAAAATTCTAATGAATAATAAGATCCAAATATAATATATTATTATAATGTAATACATATTATATGTAGTACAAATATAACAGTAATAAAAAACTATATTAATAATAATACAAAAATACCATAATATTGCAGTGTGACAGCGACCTTATAACACAGAATAGTGCCGACAACCTAGAATGCTGGAGAAATGTGTGCTATAGGATTTTTGTTTGGGGGAAGGAACTTATAAATTGTCCTATTTTACTTACACAAAAGTAAACAGTTACCACTAGTATTAATATATTGATATTAACTTGAATATTATATTAAGAATAATTCTAAAACAAATTTAATTCAGATTTCAAACTAATAGTTTAATTCAAATACACATGTAATAAACACAACGGAAAAATCTTATGAACCAAATTGACTAAATGAGACTTTCATGCAACTGACAGTCTTAATTATTATTGTCATTGTGGTGAACGATCAAAGACAACGACTGATGATCTGGCGAAATCGACAGTACCTACCTACCTATAAATCTAATAAAACTAATTTTCAATGAAATAATCGATACGAAATTGTCCCAAATGACAAACCTTATCATAGACAACTATTAATGTGATAATGTGAATCTAACATAATATCTAATTATCAATCAAGTTCGAAAAAAAAACCTTACCATCTATCACTCTACTATACTAATAAAAAACAATATTCAATAACTAAGTAGATATAAGCTAATATAAAACATATTACTAATCCCAAACCACCCCTTGGGTGACCTACCCACTCAAATAACACAAACATGTAATTTAGTTGTAACAGACAAATGTATATAGGTACATACGTAATGTCCTTGCTAGAACGGGCGGGTGTGTGCGGTTTATATTCTGATTATGCAATCTTACACGAAGTGAGATTGCCTGCATGCAGTTAAATACCTATAAGCTATTTTGTTTTTCCCCGCATGCGCGCAAATCAGCTAGGATACGGCATTAACCACTTAAGATATAGCTGATATTCAATACCAACCTTTAACCATTTATTGAATTGTAATTTATGTTATATTATATTTTAGTCCAACCAGCAGAAATAAAACATAAAATGTAATTGATGATGTGTAATACGGTCGGCCACATATATAACGACGGTATTCGAAAAAAAAACCCAAAATAATATTCCCGGAAAAAAATTATCTTTAATCGGATAAATTTGATTAAAATTTTTATGTACGTAATATATTATTATAAACCACACCTATATAATACGTCCTATATATGTCCCAAAACTCCCGCATCGCCCTTTTTATATCCATAGAAAATCATGCTGGTTTTTTTATTTTATAAAAACTAAATAATACTTATTTATTTAAATTTTACTCACACTCATTATATAAATATATCATTTTATAAGAATTAATACTTACCGATTTATTTAAGTATTTCTTATTTTATTGAGTGACTTTATAATATATTCGTTGAATATATGTATTGTTTTATGATTTGTATATTCATTAACTGTGATAAAACCAGTTATTTAGAATGTCATATACTAGATGTAGTTTTTTACCTCGATTCTTAATTTTTGCCGTAAATAGTTATTCTATATTTTTGTTTCCACTTCATATAGTTTTAAAAAATGTAGACAATATTAAACATAATTACATAAATATATTTTATGCTTACCTAATGAAAAACAATGTTTAGTGTAATTATACCTATTGTTATTAAATAATAAATTATACAAAATTAAATATGAAATCAAAAAAAAATTAGTAAGCGGGTGACGCTCTGTTATATAGGAACCTTGTTTTAAAATATTTTGTTAAATGTTAAAATAAATAATAAATAATATCAATGGATTTATAATGACACCGGTAATGACATATCGGGAAAAACAACATTAATTTCAAGATTGCAGCAAAATTACATATTATATTTGTACATAAAAAATGTCTGCTTATAACACCATCGAACATAAGGATTAAATCACCGTAAAATTATTATCTCACATGCTGGTGTAGTCGTGTAGACACAAGACTCCTTAGACCTTAGGCCCTAGGTACCTACTTAAAATATTTAAAACCGTGATTATTCTTTATATAGTTTTAAATTGGTTTAATTGTGGCGTTTAGCTTGAACAAAAAGATCATGATAAACAAAATATGTATACATACGGAGATCACTATAATATTCACTATAAAAACTTAAAAAACTTGAGCTTAATGCCTATGCTTTTATGTACTTGAAAGTTGAAGGACATTTTTTCGTCTAGACCACCCCCCCCCCCCAACTTTTCGTTTCTAGATCCGCACCTGCTCGCATTTATTTATTGATATAATATTATCGGTAAGTATAATTATTTATTGAGTTTTTCAAATTGTAAAACTATCTATATTCTACATAAAATAGAAATATCTGTAGGTAGGTAATGTTATTTTATTATTTTCAGTGACGTACTTATGTGGTATTAAGAGTGTTTAAAACATAAAATGTAATGTGTTTCAATACAATGATTCTATAAAAAATAAATACATTTTGGGTTTTAATGGTTCCTATTGACCGTCGTTATAGATGATACCGACAGTTTATGCCTATCGGATATTGGCTATGTGAGTGATTGTTCATAAGTATAATTATTTTAATAGCGTACCTACTGCTTTGATGATAAATAACGTCGTTCCTCCTCCTAAGGCATCTCATTTAAAAAAAAAATGTACCTATTACAAGTATCGCATAGGTGCATAGGCAACAATAATAGTGTAATTTTAAATATTATAATTATATATTTTGTTTGACAATATTATGTTTTACGGCAAAAACAGCAATTACAATTTACAACACCTGGCAGCAAGAAACACGTATACAGAATAGATGACTCACAAACAATAGTCAGCGCCTCCTCGGTCTAGCATTTTGCAGATCGAGAAAATTATATGAAAATAAATCAAAATAAATTGAATAATTAAAATATAAATGTATAGAGAGATTCATTTTTTTTTATACAAGGAATAAGTATTGGTTGGAAAACCAAACGTTTTATTATTTGTGCAGTGTGAAGTAGTGTATGCTGTACTGTATTCGTATTTAAATATACATAGTATGTTGTTTACTTGTATTGTATGCATATAATATGTATAGTAAATATAGCTGTTTAACTAACAAATTTAACTTTGGCACAATACATTTTTTTTGTAACGACGTGGTCTGAAAATAGTCAAAATGTGTACTCCCCTTCCCTCTTCAAACAATTTGAGCATCCACTGTCACTGTGTGTACTTCCATAATATACGTATATATAATATAATATATATTTAACTGAATACTAATATACTGTATAACCTAGGTACCTATAGGTACCTACATTAAAAATTACGATATTAGTTTAGTGATAATGTGATATTGATAAAAATAATTATTTACAATAATAAATCCAACGATAACTGTGTATTGCGTAAAATATAAAATTTAATTTTTAGTTCTTAGAGTATATGAAACATAATCGGTTACACAAGTTATACAAACGTCTTAAATAATTACATATATGCATAGATTAATTATATTATTATATTTTTTATTAACATCAGGCTCTGCAATGTGACCATTGAGAGATGCATATTTTTTTAGTGAGGTTTAGTTAAGTATATTTTGTACAAAATATAATTAACTGTAAGAAAAATGGTCCTGGGTGGGGGTGATAATTCACCGCAGAGTTTTGTAGGGCCCTATACCAGGTGATTCTTTTATCACGAATTCATTATTTAAATAAAAATATATTGATGTTTTAGAAAAAAATATTATTACATAGATTGTAGCCATTAAAAAAAACAACATATTTAAATTTTATAGATTTTTATATTTTTTAAGTTTTATACTTTTTTGAATAACAACATACTGCTATTAGCTATAGTGGCCAGCGTGATAGCTAACGACACTAATAATAATAGTTTGTAGTATATAGTCAGTTCAGGTATGCATGGAATATCTTTCAGTATGAAGTTGACAAATTACAAGAAAGTATATACATGATATGAGAAATGGGAATGACAGATTTAAGAAGCGATAGTAGTGTAGCAATCAATTCTAATTGTCAGTTAGGCTCAACGCAGAGTCAAGGAGACAGGAGTGTACAATATGAATGCCGTATTCTAAGAACAATATAGTATTACACACACATACATACACACACACATGCACACACTTAGAGATATTATATCATATTTATATGTATTATTAGTGATATATATATAGTATATACTATATGGTTAATTTCGCAGTATATTGTCGAAATGCAACCGGCAGGATGAACGGTTGGGCCGTAAGAATTTCCGTGAATGTAATATGGACGGACATCGTATGCACGGGAACGTAGATACTTTTATCGATTGGCTGGGGGGAGCGGTAGAACTATATAGGAGACCTCAAAACGGCCTGTTGTAGACGCACCTTCACGCCACTTATAGTTTACAGAGTTATTGGAATTAGAAATATTTTCAACAAGAAATGTTTGTACTTTGATATTTTACTGTGCGTATATCCTTACGCCACAGTTCACCAGTGTTGTAATCAAATAAAATAACAATTAGTAGAAAATACATCGCGTCTACTATTATTATACACCTGAGTCCTTTCTTGAATGCGTTGTCTGATACCTGAAGAGTCGGCTTACTACAAAACCTACAGTTTTAATTTAATATTACAAATCAGAATATTTTTCTAAGTACTTTTGTACATCAAAATTTAATTGAGGGTGAGTGATTTATGAGTTAGCCGAGTTAGGTATAAGTATTAGTGTAGAATGTTAACTTTTTCAAATTATGAGTGTTTTCTTTAAATAAACCAAGATTATATTGTATACTGCTGTATAATACAACCAGCGGTGATGATCTCATTATTGAAGAAGTAATTATTGAAATAACACTTGTCATAATACTTGTTATTTAACATTTTTATTAAAATATAATTTGTGTAATGAAATATGTAAAATGTATATTGCAATGCTATATTTTCAATTGTATATTTTGTAAATCTCAACTACATAAA
Organism: Nasonovia ribisnigri; assembly: GCA_027563435.1. Lineage (NCBI taxonomy): Eukaryota > Metazoa > Arthropoda > Insecta > Hemiptera > Aphididae > Nasonovia > Nasonovia ribisnigri. The sequence goes on along the minus strand of JANEHU010005102.1, from coordinate 144,933 downwards.
ATTATTGTTGGCAAATTTTAAATACGTTTTAACGAACCAATTTGGATAATACTTGAAACTGTTGTTCTAACTTTATCTACTAGCCTACTGCGAAACCATATTTTATTGAATCAGTATATAAAATTATATCCAAAACAAATTTAATGAACAGTGTATTTTTTGTAACCTTCGCTTCAACATTTTATACACATTCTGTTTGACTCAGCAGGGCGTTACACGTTTCCGTATCGTATTTAATGTTATAGAAATAAGCTTATTGAATACATAATAATATAATGCACCTATACAGTTCTGATATTTTCGAAATAAAAGTATAATACCCATAAATTTAAACCCTATGTGGTCACGTGGTATCTTACCGAACAAAAAAAATCATTATTTTCATTTCTTAAAATTCATCTGGAACGAATTTACTTTTACCCAGCGTTCGGTTTTTTTTTTTTTTTGATACGATGTAATTGTATTAGCAATATAAAACGACTTCATGCCTATTTCACATTTGAATGCATAAGAAGTGGTGTTTGAATGTTTTTCGTATATCCATCTTTCTTTATATATAACATGATGACTAGGGTGCGGATTTTTTAAAATATAATATATGTAAAAAAAAAAAAAAAATGTTTTTATTCTTGTAAAACAATTATAAAATTAGTACCTACATTAAATAAGTACGACGTAAATATAAATAATACAACACTACATTATATTATTATTTTATTAAAATTAATTAGGAATATATTCAAACTAAGTATTTATTCATTGGAGTTAGGATCTACTTCGTTGTCAACAAAACAATTGACAATCATTTACTTTTTTAGGTTGTCAAAAGTAAATCGACGTCGATTAGGACGCAATATGTTTTTATAGCGGCTAACGGACCTACCACGTCGACGGAAGTTATAGGAGCAAATTTAAAAGCGAGGACACACGAATACCTCTCTAACGAGTAAACAACAAAATATAACGAAATTAAATTTACTTTTATTGAAACGTGTATAGTGATAACTAGGTCGATAACGTGTGGACTATGGACTTATAGTCACAACTCACGATTATAATGAGCAAACGGACGGACTGGAGAAGATAACAACACATAATATAAAACTGCGAAACATTACTAATTTTGTAAATAGCTCAATATTTAAAAAAAATATGTACTATAAGTAAAATATGTAAAAATATGTAATTAAGATTAAATATGTAAAAATATGTAATATAGATAGAGCTTAAAATAATCAGATAGTCCTGAAAAAACATAGTTCTATAAAGGAATCATTCGAATATTATCATTCGCGACAAATAACTCAATAGATACAAATCCGCAGCCTAATGATGACGTTACAACTATTCAATAATATCAATGTTTAAATTATTTCTGTCTTACGCGTATAAGAGTTAACTATGCGTCTATGTCCATACGTAGTATAAAATATATTAACTTATATATTCATTTTTTTAACAAACAAAAACGATTATCATAAAATTTTAATTTCAAATGCCGGTACCTATTTAATTTTTATACCTTGCTAACAATGCCATCTCAAAGGAATAAAATAATATCCACAAATATTGCTATGCGTATTTTAAAATTCTAATTTCTATTAATTTTTTCACTGCACCCGTTGATTGCAATTTAAAAGCATTTACACTTTACACCACCAGCATATTATAATATACGCTATACAGTCCTTATTCCTTATTTGTTTATAATTATCAAATATCTCGTTAATAACGCTATCATATGATAATAAAAGAAATTCCAAAAATATTTCTATTCGTATACAATGTCTACTAATTTAAACACTATACTTGTTATGACTCATAGATTTGTAATTTTAAAGCAATTACGCCAAACATATAAAATATTATTTCTAGTCTTGTAGATTTCTTTTTTTAAAAAAGATAACAAACACAAGTGTGCATGCAAGACTTATCCCTGTGCCGCATCATTTATTGAAGTAAAATTATAACAATATACAACACTCAGTGAGGAGGACAAATTTAGGGGAGGGCAAAACGGCAACTCTTTTAGGGTTAGGTTAAGTTACATACAATTATTGCTTTTACTTATGTGTCCATGACTTTTTTGATTTTTAAATCTTTTTTGGTATTATCATATTACCTATGTAGGTATTTAAAATACATATACCTATGAATTTTGTATTTTAAAAAATATTTTCGGGCATCCAATTGGAATTAATAAATTATTCGATACCTAGGTAACATGTACTATATTATATTATATATTATTTTATACAATTAGATACAATATTTTCGTTTAATATTCATAATATTAAATAACTTTTATGTGTAGGATTTCGAGTTTTGCGATCAGAGATGATAATCGTAGTGTTGTAACTAGCGATTACTGTCTACTTGTCTTCTAATTAATATATTAAACCATACTATTATCATTATGTGCTGTTCTTAACTCGTTAAAATGCGTAGGATGTTAAAAAAAAATCTAAATTCGTTAAAGACGCATGACAATAAGACGCAACTTTGTGTGTATGTGTAAAAAAGAAAATCGCCAATCGTTCCAATTCGAGCACTGCAGACAACATTTGGACATACATCTTATTAACTCGGTGCCATAAATCTTAACATAATGCAATTTATTGTATATACTATAATTTACTACCCAGTTTGCATTGTTTATTTTAGTGAATGCGCCGACATTGTACCAATATAATGTTAAAATATTATAACAAATAGCAGAAATAGGTAGGTAGGTATAATAAAAAGCCATACAATTCTAATAATCTAGTATATTCCTCGGTAGTATAGTCGTAAGTATCCCCGCCTGTCACGCGGGAGACCGGGGTTCGATATTACCCCGCCGGGTAGGAAAATTTTTTTACAAGTTAACTAAGATTTTTTCATAAAAAACGACCGTTATTTATATTTTCAATGTTTTTTTCTGATGAGAATGTGAATTTTGTCAATACTTTGAGTGGCCAAAGAAGAAATTAGTTATTTACTTTTTTCTTATTACTTGAAATAATAACCGTCATTATAATTTATAACACAAAATCGTTTTTAAAAAAAATAGATTTTATGATTTTGTTGTAATTAAAAATATATTATGGATAAATATACACTATTGCAATCAATGTTTTCATTTAGAATTTTTTTTGTCAAAAAGCTTGAAAATATAATGTTGTGTTTTTTTTTATGTTAATTTTTTTTTTTTGTGTCTGTCATCGCCATTTGCCCCAAACAAAATAGTAGATAACCAATTTCTTCTTTGGCCACTCAAAGTATTAATAAAATTCACATTCTCATCAGAAAAAACATTGAAAATTTAAATAACGGTGGTTTTTTATGAAAAAACCTTAGTTAACTCGTAAAAAATATTCCCCCCCCCCGGCGGGGAATCAAACCCCGGTCAACCATGTGATAGGCGGGAATACCTACCACTATGCTACCGAAAATTACATTAAATTGTTAGAATTTTATGTCATTTTATTATACCTACCTACAGTGGATACATGACATTTTCACTTGTTTGTATAAGCATTTTCAAAAAAAATATGACTCATTTCGAGCTGTTTACGGACATTTACAATTTTCAATTTTTTCAGTTTTATTTTCTATAAATGTCAATAAAATTTTATTCGTTGGGTCAAAAAGCGTGAAAAATTAATACAAGGCTCCTGATATATTGTTACAATAGTAGTTGAAAAATATTACAAATGCATAGCCACAATTATTTTTAAAGCAATTAAAGTTCGATATTTGACAACATTTATGAAGAAAATATTTAACTTTTATAACTAAGGATTGAAAGTTTAAAATAAGGTTTCATGTAAGTAGCTTATTCTGTAACAAAAAATATTAAAAATATAAGCACACAGTTTTTTATATAGTTATTTTAAAATATTTATTTTAATATAAATAATTTTTAGTTACTAGATTTCTCATCTAACTTAAAGATGTCTTTAAAGGAGCTTTGGATAAGAATTAATTGTTTGATAAGGTTATGGTCAATGGGTATCAGTCAACTATTAACAATTTTAGCAAATTTAGGTATAGTTCAAGTATGATTTATAGACATATAACATATGATACATTATATGATTCACATTCAACGTTATAAAAATCATAAATACAACTCTTCTGTTACTTTTTATATCTAAAAGTATTTTACTCCGTCTCCCATGGCTCTATGCAAAAAATGACATATATAACATTATCGCTGAACCTGTTTTTTGCGGCCACGACCACAGCCCTAGGTACGTTTGTATAATTTTTACCTTTCCAAATTTGTGGATAATATCACCTATTACCTAAATATTTACATATTTTGTTGTTTCTTACCACTAACTAGAATTTTACTTATTTGATTTTCATAAAAATTTACTGAACCTGGAGTTTATCCTCTGTCTGACCTTTAGGCGTATTTTCAACGGATATCGGGTTATTATAATAACTTCGACTAATCATTATTAAGTGTTTTTTAGTAAACATATATTATCAATTTAGTACAGTGTACACATGATCAATAACTAACTTAAGTACTATACTAATCATTAGGTATACACAACTAACTCAACAGTTTTTTTTATATATATATATTTTATACTAAATAATTTATATAGATATGTACATAAAAATATAATAATATTGTCTCTCTATTCCGAGAATTTGACCGGCCAAAGATTGACCACGTGCGCACACAAGTCATGTACACATTTGTTAGTATTATCATTTATAATATAGAAAATTGTTTTGTATTTGTATAGGTAGCAACTGCATAAAAAATATTCGGTATTTCAAAGGTCATACGTGATCGCACATCACTATTTGTATTATAATACCACGAATAGCCGGATAAGCACGTATTATTTGTATAATCATTTAGTGGTGGTATTGGAAATTTAAACGAAAAATATTGATTATTATTCTTATTTACGATTACAATATAATAAAATATTATATTATATTTATATACAGTGCGTAATAGTGTATGTAATAAAAATCATCCGTAATAAAACTCCGAATTCTTTTGTATTTATATTATGTTTACTAACGAAAGTTAATTAACGTTAAATGCTTCAGATTCCTATACAAGTTAGGTTAGGTGGATAGCTTCTACTCAGATCTAACGAGAGGAGTAATGGGGAACTCCCCCAGACCCGGAATGTTTAAGCGGACACGGCCATTTGGGATTACAATTTCTTTTTAAAGAAAGAAACAATTAAAATAAGAATTCGTTAATCACTGCAGAAAAAATTAAGCTACCTGTTAATGATAAAATGTGGTCAAAACTAGTGGGGTCCCCAAGATATTACCACGACGCCCGGGTTTCTCTTATCGTGGCCTTGATTTATTACTATTATGTAGTATACCTACATGTATATGTTACAGCTAAAGTCCAAAACATGGTTAAAGTGCACAATATCCGGATAATGCGCACATAATCCACAATAGTTGGATAAAGTAAATACTTAACATTTAGAATCATAGTTTCGTAAATTAACCGGCTATTTTGTACATTATTCATTGATTGATGGATGAAGTAACTTGGTAGAAAAAATGTACAAAAAATATATTATTATATAATTATATTTTTAAAGGCACTAATTGTAAGATATGAAATTACATATGGTGCTATTTTTACGATGTGAAAATCATACAAAGATAAAATGGAACTATATATAGATAGTAGGTACTAGGTACTATCATATATATCTTGCGATCATTAAATTTTATCGTAATCGCTTGATGTTACCTATATGAGTACCTACAACTTCATTTTAAATTTAGTTGTGGTCGGAGTAAAATGAGTTCAAAAGACGATTTTTACGTGTGTTTTAATAAATTAACTGCGAAAAAAAAACAGAATTTGATTTATTTATCACAAAAAAAATATTCTGAAATAATATTAGAAATTAAAAACGCTAAATCAAACAAAAATAAAACAAGAACAGATTACCGACGTTTAAAAAGATATGATGTAATAACTATTGACGGAGAAGATAACAAATTGATTTATCCTATAGACGGTGGTGATTCAACAATCTATTACTACGTTCAAAACGAAAGTATGTACGATATTCTTCATGAAATCCATTATAATATAGGGCACGGGGGGAAACATAGAATGATTGCTGAGACAAAGAAAAAATATAAAAATATCACACAAGAAATTATATTAATGTATTTAAAGTATTGTTAACCTTGCCAAATGAAGCAAAAATGTAAAAAAAAAGGTCTGGTTACTAAACCAATGATATTCTCTGAAATGAATAGTAGGGCTCAAGTTGACCACATTGACATGCAGTCACAAGCAGACGGGGAATATCGTTTTATTATGGTCTACCAAGACCATGTTACAAAGTTTGTTCAAATAAGAGCATTAAAAACAAAACGAGCTGAAAAGGTTGTGAAACATATCATAGATATATTTTGTATATTTGGTGCTCCAATGATACTGCAATCTGATAATGGAAGAGAATTCGTAAATCAAATAATCAATGATTTAAAATGTATGTGGAATAATTTGAAAATAGTTCACGGCAAACTCCGACACAGCCAATCACAAGGTAGTGGGTAAACCAGGATATTCAAAATATTTTAACGACATGGATGCAAACAAATAATTCAATCTTGGTCCGAGGGTTTGAGCTTCATACAATTAATGAAGTATAGAGCATTTCACAGCGGGATAAAAAGGTCACCATATCAAGCAATGTTTGGTAGTGATATCAAAATTGGATTATCGACGTATATTCTTCCACCAGAAACTATCAACAATATATCTTCAGAAGAAGATTTAGAAAATGTATTGCAAAATATTGGAGGAAAAAGTGAAGAAAGCAATTCTGCCGATGCTAATCAGGTAAATAGAAAAAATAATAAATAATACATAAATAAGACGTTTTAAAAAATGTTACACTAGGTACTATTTTTATTTTTCGTAGGATGAAGAAATACATTAAATATGTGAGTCTTGTGGGAATAATATTCAAGCAATATTAAACCAAGATGACAATCAACAGCGTATTTGTAATTTATGTGCAAAATAGGTAATTTATTTACAAAATTAATTTTTACTATAATAATTATTATTTAAATTACCTAATTTATGTTTTACTCAAAAATACTACACTTAAAAAAAATTAAGTATTAAATTAAGAATAACACATATTGTCTTAAATAGATTAAAATAGGTACGTGAGATTAAAAAAAAAAATACATTTTAAAACATCGCTCCTTCTCTGTCGTAATTGCCCAATGCGTATACTATTCTACTTGTTCTGACCATATTTCCATAGATTATTTATAAATGCAAAGCATCTGGCATTTTATGCAATTCAAAATGTCATCAAGTTTAACATGTTTAAATAAATAATAAAAATAATGTTATCTAATAAATAGAAATAAAGTTAATATTGCATCAAATGTAGTTTAATATTTAATTGTTAACTTATATTAATCAATTTTATTGAAATAAAATATATATTATGAACTTATTAATAATATTTTACATTAGCCATAACACGATGGCTAAAGTTACTTTAGCCGGGTAATGTATACATAATCCATTTCCTAATAGTTTTTATTCACGGCTAAAGTCCGAAATTGGATAATATGTACATTATCCAGATTATGTGCACATTATCTTAATTCGGACTTTAGCCGTAACATATACATTTAGTAGGTACCTATTATAATTTATTATTTGTCTGTTATAAGTGATTAAAATATTTCATCGTTTTAAAAAAATCAGTAGTTTTTAATTATTTTTAGCTTATATTATACTTTGGTACTTATGTTTGGATTTCATATACAATTGGCAATTTCTTGGGGCTATAGAATAAGTAACATTTATTATTCTGACCTACAACATATTATGTGATTTCGTAAAATATTTTATATTTAAGTATTTTTAAAATAATAGGTATTAAACAATCCAATCTGCATAAGTCAATAACCTGTCTACATCAAATGTCAATACTGTATTTATGGAATTTGGAACAGCGAAAAGGTATATTGCCCGAGACATTTACTTTGTGGTTTGTCGAACTTTGTTCCCTATTTTTTTTTTGTAAACCTACTTCTATTGACTATACACTAATAGATAGTTCAAGTTGCATCATATTTTACATTTTTTTTTTTGAATCTGCAGGTAGCATACGAATCGATTTAGGAACGTCTTAGAAATCTGATGAACATTGAACAAATTTAAGCATTTCCGCTCCAAACTACAGCGATAAACAATTTTATTATACGAGGTATTAATGTATTGTACATATGGTATATCATTGCTTTATACATTTTTTAAATATATATACCAATTAGTTAATATTATAAGAAAATTAATTTGATATTTAAGAATATAATTTTATAGGGATTGAAATTACATTTTAAATTTTAATTAATTTTCTTATAAACCTAACTAAAAAACTAAAACTAACAAATAAGGTATTTAAAAACTTAATAAAAACTGAAAAATAAAAAAAACTTTAAAAGATTAAATCATTGAATAACATAAAATAACGACAGTCAGTTTAAATGTTAGCTATGTTAGGTTCTTTGAATTGTATGAGAAATCTTAACAAACACAAATGTATTGATGGGTCGTGAATATTTTAGTGGCGATGAATTGATGGCCGTTGGTGGTACGATATGACAAGGGTAGATGATAAATTTTTATTATTATATTATTTATTATTTGGTGTTCGAAACGGTGTCTACCGTTAAAACCTGTCTTCAGAATAATATGTTGTTAGGAGTTTTGAGGCCATTTCTTTAATGTATTATGTTACATATTTTATAGTTATTTACCCTCGTCTCATTATATTTTTTTTCGGTTTCACAGCATTCTGGCCACATGACCTTCGACATAATTTACAATAGATATTGTAAGACCGAGGATTCGGGAGTATACCCGAGTATACCCGAGTATACCCGAGTATACCCGTCGAATGCATTTTTACGATTATCGAACAAGAGGTTCAAAAAATATGACATTCAAAAAATTAAAATATAACAAACTAGAGTAATAGATAATAATGATAATTATACATAAATAAAATTTAAAAAATTCTAAATGTATTGTTATAGAAAAAAAAAAGTAGGTAAGACGATTTGTCAATCTAATCTATTTTATGTTATATTTATATTGTTATTACTTATTATTAATACGGTAGCTGGTAAGTTGAACTACAGTATAACCTCATTAATCCGGAGTAATTGGGGCTCTAAAGTCCGAATTAAATAAAATAACCAAAAATCTTAAATTATAAGTTAAGAAAATTATATTGGATATTTTATTATACAAATTTTAATCTAATACATATATCCAACAATAGGTATTAATCCTAAAAAAAAGTACATAATTGTATTATAATCATTATATACACATAGTATTAGGTACATGCATATAGTGTTAAGGCACGCCTTCATTAATTATTATTCAAACTTGACACGCTTACTGGTATAAAAAAAAACTGCTAATCTTTGGTTGTCTTCCTTTCACTGAGATAGGTATCTTTAATGATTAAATCGCGAAGACGGGTTAGATGCTCATAATACGCAGATAAGTTTTCATCGTTATTATCTCCAACGTATTTAATGACAATTTTTAGATGATCTTTAATTTCACTAAGTTCGTCTTAGGGTTTACGTTATCGTCTGCTTCATCCTGACAATTCCTCCTGATAGTTCCTCCGTTTCAGAGCTTTCTGCAGCGGTCACACTTTTAACAACCGCCTCCTCTTCTATGATAACCTAGATCATATTCATCTGCATCTAGCCACAACTCAATGTCTTCCAGTTTAGCTTAATTATCACCTCCTTTGTAGAAAATGTTGTGAAAATCCTCTATTTGTAATTCAGCCGTATATGGTTCAACCTCTTCATTTATTGAAAGTTTTTTCCACGAGTTCATCAAAGTTGAAGTTTTTATATCTTTGGCAGCAGATGCGAAATTGTAAATCATGGATCTGATATTGTAAGCTTTAAGATTCTGTAACATTCTATAACTTTTTCTATCTTCTCCTGTAGCTGGTTCCTCGACTTACAAAATTGCATTTAAAAGTCAATTTATTGTCAGAAATTTTTAAAATGTATGTTTGATATCTTCTAATTTCTAGAACTGCTTTTTTTGTGAATCCAATCCATTCTAATGTCTGAAGTGAACCATGCTCTTTTCGAGTTATAGTAGTGAACTAGTAACGTGTCCATACTATTTTTTTACTGCAAGTGGTTTTTACTTTTTCCTACAATCACAGGCTTCAACACATGACTTTCATCAGTATTAACGCACAGCAATGCAGAAACTCGTTCTTTACTATAACCCGCATTTATGGGAAATTTGTAGAGTTCGTTTTCATGATTATTTTAATCTACAGTATAAACTAGCTTAATTTACGTATTATATACGGCTGTCTGGATTAAGCGAAGTCCTATGCGAAGACTAATGAGGTCCGGATTGATGAGGTTTTACTGTTATATTATTACAAAAAAAATAACTTAAATCGTTATTCTAGGTTATTTAATATGTAATTTTGTTCAAATTTTAACTTCAAATAACTAAAAAAAATGTGCTTATGTATATTTTTAATTTTTTTTTGGTTACAGAGCAAAGATCAACGTTAATAGTTAATTGCTACTTCAATTGTAGTTGAATTTTGTTTTAAATTTTCAAACTCTAGCTATAAAAATTAAACATATTATAAATATATCATTACAAAATCGTCTTTGAATTGTAAATTTGATACATTTTGTCAAAATTCAAACTTTAAATGCTTTTAAGAAGAAAATTGTACAATTATATTTTCAATAATTTTAACTACTATTGTAACAATATCTTAGCAGTCTTCTATTACATTTTCAAGCTTTTTGATCGAACGAATACAATATAACTAAAAATGGAAACTGAAAATTTCCGTAAACAGTTCAAAACGAGTTAAAATAATTTGAAAATTTTATCAAGTATAGAAATTGATAAAATAAATATGTAGTGTAAATGTCAAGTAGGTTAGGTTATAGTTATTCGTTTTTGAATTATACCGAAATAAGGAAACCACTACGTCATGAGAAATCAAGTGAATATTCAATGTTGTAAAAATATCGAACGATTATAAAAATATAGGCACCTATGTTTTTCTGTTGAATACAGAAGGAAAAACATTCTTACCACTAAACACGATTTCAAGTAAAAATACATTTTAAAGCCATAATGTTGTCGTAGGCATGTAGAAAAGGTATTGCAGTAAATCGTCGACGGCCATATTATTATTTTTCGGCTAAGAGTACTAAACATAATAATGTATAATACAATAAATTATTGTAATAAAAGAAACTTTCCTGTTTGAGATGGATTTATAAAACAACATTATAAGTAGTATATTATATGTATAGTTTATAACATAATATTTAGTTTATTGCATTTTTTTTCAGTGTATAATAAACATTTTAAAGTAACTGCCTAGTAATAGTTAGATTATAGTAGAAAGTGTTATAAATATTTATATTATGTATTTATTAATTTTGTAATATATAAATAATATATTTTGTATTAATAATAAATTGTTAGATGAATTTTCAATACGAATAAGTGAATAGGTACGACTACATTGTCGCATACGGTATGATATAGTGTATATTTTAGTATTATTATACTTCAGCGTCATATTTTATACACACTTTATCATGGATTTTGTACTGTATTCGGGACGTTGGTACCTACCTACTTAAAAATGTTTTAATCATCTTAATATAGTTCTTATATTATTCATCTGATTTTTTTATGGATATACCTACTTTCGTAATATTTCTTAATGCTTGATATTTTTGTTCCTGTTTTTACCAGATAGTAGATACCCGCATAAACACAAAATATTATTATATTGTTCGGTCAGCGAGGGTGCCGATTGGTGCATATATGTAACGTCGTATATATATAGTATTATGTAATGTTGCCGATGCACAGTGGTAGTGGTGGGAAGACGACGTCATACACTACCACCACCGTACACCCACCGCAGTAGAAGCATATAAAAGAGCTCGTGAAAGGTGGTTCACCATCATTGTGCGTTCCGTTTTCTGAATTCTTCACTACACCTATGTACCCACCTTGACAGTACGTTTATCTTGCACATCTAGATTTTTTAACTAAATTCCAACTATTTGTTTGAAAAAATTTTCATTGTTATCTTGATTCTCCTACATTTTCCAAAGGAAACACCAAGATGAAGCCGTTCATAGTAGTGATGTTAATGATTATCACAATCATCGCTATACCCGGGGAGACAGCTAACTTGCGACTAAATAAGGATTTGATAAGAGGTAAGTACTTATATGCATTTTCTCATTTCGTTATTGGTTTGAATTGAATCTCTATTCATTTAATTATACGGTTATTATTTACGAGAAAGTTTTTTTTCAACCTTGATATTATTTTTGTTGGATTTTTAATAAATATTATTTTTATTTCAAATATTACTTTACACTAATTAATGCATTTTTTCTTTTTTTTTTTAATTTATTTATTATTAAAACTGTGACCTATTACAATGTATTTTTTTTTAAATACCTTGTTAGTTTGGTTATAATGGTTAAGACATAAAAGAATAAATAAATACTTTAAGGATCCAATAACTATTAATTGTAATACCTATTAAAACATTGTTTTGTATAATATATTATAAATAATTTACTGCTTTTTAATTTTATAAGATAAGTGGTAATAACAGTTGTAGTTGCGTGCCTACTCTAAGATGCTAAGTAAATTAATTCCCCCTAATTACTTAACATTGAGAAAGCTTACAAAATTTTTTTTCTCAAAATGTCTTCTTCTTTTGTGATATACCTACCTACTAAAAAATGTGAAATAGTATTAGATTAAATTCCAATAAAATTGATTCGAATAGATTTTAACAGTTTCAATCCGTATAAAAACACTAGGTTAGTTGATGGGAAAAAACAAAATAAAATAAAAAAATATATTAAAATATATTGATTTTGAAATATGACTGTTTAATTATCACCTAAACTTCTTAGTTCTTCCATAACAGCTTCTCTATCATATTATAATGTATTTGGCTTACGAGATTATTTTTAAAGTTCCAATTTTTGATTTTAGTTAATTAAATATATAATAGCCCTTTAGTAAGTATAATTATGGTAAATAGATTTATTTTTTAATACATCAACATTCAACTCCATGAATAATTGCTCTGCGATTTGGTTATCGACTATGTACGCACCTACCTATACCTAAATATTATGCTCATAATGCATCGAGATTTACATGATACATACGTACATTTCATATTTTGTCATATTTAGAAACAAAATATCAAATTGCAATTACCATTTTGTAATTCCTAAGGAAAATTAGTTTTTAATACGTTTATTAAGTAACCACAGGGAATTAATGTTACTTATATTCTCTACACAAAACATACCTGTAGTATTAAACCTTATAATATTATTATATTGTCATACATTGTCAAAACCAATTATACTTTATTGAGATTCAACGTCTCTGTCAATACGTATTCAATTCAATACGCACAAAATAACATAAATTTGTTCTAATAGCAATAATCTAATGAATATTTTAGTTAGTGCATGCTTAGATGTTAAACGGTCAACATTTTTAAAACAAAAATAAAACCTATACGCCCTTATATAGAATTAAAACCATTACATTGTAATCGTGATATCAATCAGTATTGGTGACATTTAACAGTAGAATATAACCTACCTATAAATACACTATGAACCAAACCACGAAGTTAAAAACGGTTAAATATATATTATTTAAAGAATAAAAAATAAATTAAAAACATAATATAAACAATAACTTAAAATAATTTGCCATGTATTTAACTTTTAAATTTATAATCGTCCCAGGTTTTCATTTTTTTATGTGTTCAACAAAGCGCCCAACAACTAGATTAAATAGGTCGCATTAAATATACTAAAAAAATTACAGTATTGACGTATTATTACTACGAAATAATTATCTATACATATAGAAAAAAGTCTAACAATACATACATGTATGTTCTTTGTAGGTATAACCAAGTTCCTGATGTTAAATAGGGCAAGACAAGACACGGCCACTATTGAGTCAACTATTGGAGGTGGTGGCAAGCGGTAAGTTAAACATCACCAATAATCAATATTTCATTATATTATAATACTTGTTAATGCCCACTAACCAGCAATGTATAAAAGTTTAAGTCCAGGCGGTTTAATTGACATAGTGAATAAAAATTATAATGAATTATAAGTACTACATATATTTATATAAATATAATATAATATATTCTATATTTTTAGTACACATAGCGTTAGCATAACTACCCCCTAACTACTTTTTGTCATTGCTTTCTTGATTAAATTACTGTCAACTTCGTACTTGTAAATTTTAAGGAACATTGTTTTAGTCTTACAATTTCACCGTTAAAATATAAAATTAAACATTTCAAAACTTTTTGGTCATTTTTAAAATATTTTAATTGTTTTCAGTATTTTATAGGCTTAAGAACATTTTTATTATTATCAATTTTACTTTATTATTTAACCATGCCTAAAACGAAAGCTCATTTCAGTTCTAATGTTCTATTAATATTCAGGTCGAAGAGCAGCTCTATGGGCGGAGACGGTGGACGAGGATCGGTCATGTTTTCAACCAAATCCGCCGAAGCTGACAATAGCGCCGACATCACAAAGCCAATTGAAGACAGTAACAAGAGGTTAGTTTTGAAGTGAAAATAGTTCCGCAGTAATCGTATTAATATTTAATTTTAATCATATTATTGTAGTGTAGCAAGTGTGTAGAAATTAACAGTAAAAGCATTAACGTTAATGAAAAGGCATTGAACCTTGACAAATATTTGTATCCACTTAATGACATTTATCTGCAAAATAATTAATTATTCATATTACAAAAAATTATAAAAATTTTAAATTACATACTTATAATCTATTTAATAGTAAGTGGTGACGATTTAAAATTAAAATTAAATAAACACTAAATGTGTTGTAGTATAAAATATAAATAAGAAGTCCAAGTTGCCATGGCTCTGCTATAGGTCCTTGAGGAAACATCGAGTTGTAACGGTCATGACTGTGTTAAATATATTTTCACTTCTTTACCCATATTACCTTTACACTTCCAAAAAAATTATTTTGAGTGGAGCCGGCGCGTGTAGTCCTATAATATTTTTTATTATATTAATATTACCATAGGTTAATTCAATTTATATTTTTAGTACATATAGCGTTAGCATAACTACCCCCTAAATACTAATTGTCATTGATTTCTTGATTAAATTACAGTCAACTTCGTACTTGTCAATTTTGAGGAACATTGTTTTAGTTTTACCTTTTCAATCTTAAATTATAAAAATTAAATATTTCAAATTTTTTTAGTCATTTTTAAAATATTTTAATTGTTTTCAGTATTTTATAGGCATAAGAATATTTTTATTTTTATCAATTTTACCTTATTATTTAACCATGCCTTAAACGAAAGCTCATTTCAGTTCTAATATTCTATTAATATTCAGGTCGAAGAGAAGCTCTTTGGGCGGAGACGGTGGAAGAGGATCGGTCATGTTTTTAACCAAATCCGCCGAAGTTGACAATAGCACCGACATAACAGAGCCAATTGAAGGCAGTAACAAGAGGTTAGTTTTGAAGTGAAAATAGCTCCCCAGTAATCGTATTAATATTTAATTTTAATTATATTTTTGTAGTGTAGCAAGTGTTTAAAATTTATAGTGAAAGCATTATCGTTAAGAGTAGGTCATCGAACCTACTAACTAACTAACTGCCTACCTACCTATCTATTGTCATTGCTTTCTTGATTAAATTACTGTCAACTTCGTACTTGTCAATTTTGAGGAACATTGTTTTAGTTTTACATTTTCAATCTCAAATTATAAAAATTAAATATTTTCAAAACTTTTTGGTCATTTTTAAAATATTTTAATTGTTTTCAGTATTTTGTAGGCATAAGAACATATTTATTTTTATCAATTTTACTTTATTATTTAACCATGCTTTAAACCAAAGCTCATTTCAGTTCTTATGTTCTAATAATATTCAGGTCGAAGAGATGCGGTTGGCTCAAAAAACGTGGACAAGGACCGGTCATGTTTTTAACCAAATCCGCTGAGGTTGACAATAGCGCCAACATAACAAAGCCAATTGAAGACAGTAACAAGAGGTTAGTTTCGAAGTGAATGAAAATTCTTCAGTTATCGTATGAATATTTAATTTTAATTATATTTTTGTAGTGTAGTAAGTGTATAAAATGATACTGAAAGCATTATCGTTAAGGGTAGGTCATTGAACCTACTAACTAAACAACTGACTACCAACCTACCTATTGTCATTGCTTTCTTGATTAAATTACCGTCAACTTTGTACTTGTCAATTTTGAGGAACATTGTTTTAATTTTACATTTTCAATCTCAAATTATAAAAATTAAATATTTCAAAACTTTTTGGTCATTTTCAACATATTTTAATTGTTTTTCAGTATTTTATAGGCATAAGAACATTTTTATTATTATCAATTTTACTTTATTATTTAATCATGCCTAAAACAAAAGCTCATTTCAGTTCTAATGTTCTATTAATATTCAGGTCGAAGAGCAGCTCTTTGGGCGAAGACGGTGGACGAGGATCGGTCATGTTTTCAACCAAATCCGCCGAAGTTGACAATAGCGCCAACATTACAAAGCCAATTCAAGACAGTAACAAGAGGTTAGTTTCGAAGTGAATGAAAATTCCCCAGTTATCGTATTAATATTTAATTTTAATTATATTTTTGTAGTGTAGCAAGTGTATTAAATTAATAGTGAAAGCATTATCGTTAAGAGTAGGTCATCGAACCTACTAACTAACTAACTAACTGCCTACCTACCTACCTATTGTCATTGCTTTCTTGATTAAATTACTGTCAACTTCGTACTTGTCAATTTTGAGGAACATTGTTTTAGTTTTACATTTTCAATCTTAAATTATAAAAATTAAATATTTCAAATTTTTTTAGTCATTTTTAAAATATTTTAATTGTTTTCAGTATTTTGTAGGCATAAGAACATTTTTATTTTTATCAATTTTACTTTATTATTTAACCATGCCTTAAACGAAAGCTCATTTCAGTTCTAATATTCTATTAATATTCAGGTCGAAGAGAAGCTCTTTGGGCGGAGACGGTGGAAGAGGATCGGTCATGTTTTTAACCAAATCCGCCGAAGTTGACAATAGCACCGACATAACAGAGCCAATTGAAGGCAGTAACAAGAGGTTAGTTTTGAAGTGAAAATAGTTCCCCAGTAATCGTATTAATATTTAATTTGAATTATATTTTTGTAGTGTAGCAAGTGTTTAAAATTAATAGTGAAAGCATTATCGTTAAGAGTAGGTCATCGAACCTACTAACTAACTAACTGCCTACCTACCTATCTATTGTCATTGCTTTCTTGATTAAATTACTGTCAACTTCGTACTTGTCAATTTTGAGGAACATTGTTTTAGTTTTACATTTTCAATCTCAAATTATAAAAATTAAATATTTCAAAACTTTTTGGTCATTTTTAAAATATTTTAATTGTTATCAGTATTTTGTAGGCATAAGAACATTTTTATTTTTATCAATTTTACTTTATTATTTAACCATGCTTTAAACCAAAGCTCATTTCAGTTCTTATGTTCTAATAATATTCAGGTCGAAGAGATGCGGTTGGCTCAAAAAACTTGGACAAGGACTGGTCATGTTTTTAACCAAATCCGCTGAGGTTGACAATAGCACCGACATAACAAAGCCAATTGAAGACATTAACAAGAGGTTAGTTTCGAAGTGAATGAAAATTTTTCAGTTATCGTATTAATATTTAATTTTAATTATATTTTTGTAGTGTAGTAAGTGTATAAAATGATACTGAAAGCATTATCGTTAAGGGTAGGTCATTGAACCTACTAACTAAACAACTGACTACCAACCTACCTATTTTCATTGCTTTCTTGATTAAATTACCTTCAACTTCGTACTTGTCAATTTTGAGGAACATTGTTTTAGTTTTACATTTTCAATCTTAAATTATAAAAATTAAATATTTCAAATTTTCTTAGTCATTTTTAAAATATTTTAATTGTTTTCAGTATTTTGTAGGCATAAGAACATTTTTATTTTTATCAATTTTACTTTATTATTTAATCATGCCTAAAACAAAAGCTCATTTCAGTTCTAATGTTCTATTAATATTCAGGTCGAAGAGCAGCTCTTTGGGAGGAGACGGTGGACGAGGATCGGTCAAGTTTTCAACCAAATCCGCCGAAGTTGACAATAGTGCCAACATTACAAAGCCAATTCAAGACAGTAACAAGATGTTAGTTTCGAAGTGAATGAAAATTCCCCAGTTATCGTATAAATATTTAATTTTAATTATATTTTTGTAGTGTAGCAAGTGTATTAAATTAATAGTGAAAGCATTATCGTTAAGAGTAGGTCATTGAACCTACTAACTAACTAACTGCCTACCTACCTATCTATTTTCATTGTTTTCTTGATTAAATAACTGTCAACTTTGTACTTGTCAATTTTGAGGAACATTGTTTTAATTTTACATTTTCAATCTCAAATTATAAAAATTAAATATTTCAAAACTTTTTGGTCATTTTCAACATATTTTAATTGTTTTTCAGTATTTTATAGGCATAAGAACATTTTTATTATTATCAATTTTACTTTATTATTTAATCATGCCTAAAACAAAAGCTCATTTCAGTTCTAATGTTCTATTAATATTCAGGTCGAAGAGCAGCTCTTTGGGCGAAGACGGTGGACGAGGATCGGTCATGTTTTCAACCAAATCCGCCGAAGTTGACAATAGCGCCAACATTACAAAGCCAATTCAAGACAGTAACAAGAGGTTAGTTTCGAAGTGAATGAAAATTCCCCAGTTATCGTATTAATATTTAATTTTAATTATATTTTTGTAGTGTAGCAAGTGTATTAAATTAATAGTGAAAGCATTATCGTTAAGAGTAGGTCATCGAACCTACTAACTAACTAACTGCCTACCTACCTACCTATTGTCATTGCTTTCTTGATTAAATTACTGTCAACTTCGTACTTGTCAATTTTGAGGAACATTGTTTTAGTTTTACATTTTCAATCTTAAATTATAAAAATTAAATATTTCAAATTTTCTTAGTCATTTTTAAAATATTTTAATTGTTTTCAGTATTTTGTAGGCATAAGAACATTTTTATTTTTATCAATTTTACTTTATTATTTAACCATGCCTTAAACGAAAGCTCATTTCAGTTCTAATATTCTATTAATATTCAGGTCGAAGAGAAGCTCTTTGGGTGGAGACGGTGGAAGAGGATCGGTCATGTTTTTAACCAAATCCGCCGAAGTTGACAATAGCACCGACATAACAGAGCCAATTGAAGGCAGTAACAAGAGGTTAGTTTTGAAGTGAAAATAGTTCCCCAGTAATCGTATTAATATTTAATTTTAATTATATTTTTGTAGTGTAGCAAGTGTTTAAAATTTATAGTGAAAGCATTATCGTTAAGAATAGGTCATCGAACCTACTAACTAACTAACTGCCTCTCTACCTATCTATTGTCATTGCTTTCTTGATTAAATTACTGTCAACTTCGTACTTGTCAATTTTGAGGAACATTGTTTTAGTTTTACATTTTCAATCTCAAATTATAAAAATTAAATATTTCAAAACTTTTTGGTCATTTTTAAAATATTTTAATTGTTTTCAGTATTTTGTAGGCATAAGAACATTTTTATTTTTATCAATTTTACTTTATTATTTAACCATGCTTTAAACCAAAGCTCATTTCAGTTCTTATGTTCTAATAATATTCAGGTCGAAGAGATGCGGTTGGCTCAAAAAACGTGGACAAGGACCGGTCATTTTTTTAACCAAATCCGCTGAGGTTGACAATAGCGCCGACATAACAAAGCCAATTGAAGACAGTAACAAGAGGTTAGTTTCGAAGTGAATGAAAATTCTTCAGTTATCGTATTAATATTTAATTTTAATTATATTTTTGTAGTGTAGTAAGTGTATAAAATGATACTGAAAGCATTATCGTTAAGGGTAGGTCATTGAACCTACTAACTAAACAACTGACTACCAACCTACCTATTTTCATTGCTTTCTTGATTAAATTACCGTCAACTTCGTACTTGTCAATTTTGAGGAACATTGTTTTAGTTTTACATTTTCAATCTCAAATTATAAAAATTAAATATTTCAAAACTTTTTGGTCATTTTCAACATATTTTAATTGTTTTTCAGTATTTTATAGGCATAAGAAAATTTTTATTTTTATCAATTTTACTTTATTATTTAATCATGCCTAAAACAAAAGCTCATTTCAGTTCTAATGTTCTATTAATATTAAGGTCGAAGAGCAGCTCTTTGGGAGGAGACGGTGGACGAGGATCGGTCAAGTTTTCAACCAAATCCGCCGAAGTTGACAATAGCGCCAACATTACAAAGCCAATTCAAGACAGTAACAAGATGTTAGTTTCGTAGTGAATGAAAATTCCCCAGTTATCGTATTAATATTTAATTTTAATTATATTTTTGTAGTGTAGCAAGTGTATTAAATTAATAGTGAAAGCATTATCGTTAAGAGTAGGTCATCGAACCTACTAACTAACTAACTGCCTACCTACCTACCTATTGTCATTGCTTTCTTGATTAAATTACTGTCAACTTCGTACTTGTCAATTTTGAGGAACATTGTTTTAGTTTTACCTTTTCAATCTTAAATTATAAAAATTAAATATTTCAAATTTTTTTAGTCATTTTTAAAATATTTTAATTGTTTTCAGTATTTTGTAGGCATAAGAATATTTTTATTTTTATCAATTTTACCTTATTATTTAACCATGCCTTAAACAAAAGCTCATTTCAGTTCTAATATTCTATTAATATTCAGGTCGAAGAGAAGCTCTTTGGGCGGAGACGGTGGAAGAGGATCGGTCATGTTTTTAACCAAATCCGCCGAAGTTGACAATAGCACCGACATAACAGAGCCAATTGAAGGCAGTAACAAGAGGTTAGTTTTGAAGTGAAAATAGTTCCCCAGTAATCGTATTAATATTTAATTTGAATTATATTTTTGTAGTGTAGCAAGTGTTTAAAATTAATAGTGAAAGCATTATCGTTAAGACTAGGTCATCGAACCTACTAACTAACTAACTGCCTACCTACCTATCTATTGTCATTGCTTTCTTGATTAAATTACTGTCAACTTCGTACTTGTCAATTTTGAGAAACATTGTTTTAGTTTTACATTTTCAATCTCAAATTATAAAAATTAAATATTTCAAAACTTTTTGGTCATTTTTAAAATATTTTAATTGTTTTCAGTATTTTGTAGGCATAAGAACATTTTTATTTTTATCAATTTTACTTTATTATTTAACCATGCTTTAAACCAAAGCTCATTTCAGTTCTTATGTTCTAATAATATTCAGGTCGAAGAGATGCGGTTGGCTCAAAAAACTTGGACAAGGACTGGTCATGTTTTTAACCAAATCCGCTGAGGTTGACAATAGCACCGACATAACAAAGCCAATTGAAGACATTAACAAGAGGTTAGTTTCGAAGTGAATGAAAATTTTTCAGTTATCGTATTAATATTTAATTTTAATTATATTTTTGTAGTGTAGTAAGTGTATAAAATGATACTGAAAGCATTATCGTTAAGGGTAGGTCATTGAACCTACTAACTAAACAACTGACTACCAACCTACCTATTTTCGTTGCTTTCTTGATTAAATTACCTTCAACTTCGTACTTGTCAATTTTGAGGAACATTGTTTTAGTTTTACATTTTCAATCTCAAATTATAAAAATTAAATATTTCAAAACTTTTTGGTCATTTTCAACATATTTTAATTGTTTTTCAGTATTTTATAGGCATAAGAACATTTTTATTTTTATCAATTTTACTTTATTATTTAATCATGCCTAAAACAAAAGCTCATTTCAGTTCTAATGTTCTATTAATATTCAGGTCGAAGAGCAGCTCTTTGGGAGGAGACGGTGGACGAGGATCGGTCAAGTTTTCAACCAAATCCGCCGAAGTTGACAATAGTGCCAACATTACAAAGCCAATTCAAGACAGTAACAAGATGTTAGTTTCGAAGTGAATGAAAATTCCCCAGTTATCGTATTAATATTTAATTTTAATTATATTTTTGTAGTGTAGCAAGTGTATTAAATTAATAGTGAAAGCATTATCGGTAAGAGTAGGTCATTGAACCTACTAACTAAGTAACTGCCTACCTACCTATTTTCATTGCTTTCTTGATTAAATTACCGTCAACTTCGTACTTGTCAATTTTGAGGAACATTGTTTTAGTTTTACATTTTCAATCTCAAATTATAAAAATTAAATATTTCAAAACTTTTTGGTCATTTTCAACATATTTTAATTGTTTTTCAGTTTTTTATAGGCATAAGAACATTTTTATTTTTTTCAATTTTACTTTATTATTTAATCATGCCTAAAACAAAAGCTCATTTCAGTTCTAATGTTCTATTAATATTCAGGTCGAAGAGCAGCTCTTTGGGAGGAGACGGTGGACGAGGATCGGTCAAGTTTTCAACCAAATCCGCCGAAGTTGACAATAGCGCCAACATTACAAAGCCAATTCAAGACAGTAACAAGAGGTTAGTTTCGAAGTGAATGAAAATTCCCCAGTTATCGTATTAATATTTAATTTTAATTATATTTTTGTAGTGTAGCAAGTGTATTAAATTAATAGTGAAAGCATTATCGTTAAGAGTAGGTCATCGAACCTACTAACTAACTAACTAACTGCCTACCTACCTACCTATTGTCATTGCTTTCTTGATTAAATTACTGTCAACTTCGTACTTGTCAATTTTGAGGAAAATTGTTTTAGTTTTACCTTTTCAATCTTAAATTATAAAAATTAAATATTTCAAATTTTTTTAGTCATTTTTAAAATATTTTAATTGTTTTCAGTATTTTGTAGGCATAAGAATATTTTTATTTTTATCAATTTTACCTTATTATTTAACCATGCCTTAAACAAAAGCTCATTTCAGTTCTAATATTCTATTAATATTCAGGTCGAAGAGAAGCTCTTTGGGCGGAGACGGTGGAAGAGGATCGGTCATGTTTTTAACCAAATCCGCCGAAGTTGACAATAGCACCGACATAACAGAGCCAATTGAAGGCAGTAACAAGAGGTTAGTTTTGAAGTGAAAATAGTTCCCCAGTAATCGTATTAATATTTAATTTTAATTATATTTTTGTAGTGTAGCAAGTGTTTAAAATTTATAGTGAAAGCATTATCGTTAAGAGTAGGTCATCGAACCTACTAACTAACTAACTGCCTACCTACCTATCTATTGTCATTGCTTTCTTGATTAAATTACTGTCAACTTCGTACTTGTCAATTTTGAGGAACATTGTTTTAGTTTTACATTTTCAATCTCAAATTATAAAAATTAAATATTTCAAAACTTTTTGGTCATTTTTAAAATATTTTAATTGTTTTCAGTATTTTGTAGGCATAAGAACATTTTTATTTTTATCAATTTTACTTTATTATTTAACCATGCTTTAAACCAAAGCTCATTTCAGTTCTTATGTTCTAATAATATTCAGGTCGAAGAGATGCGGTTGGCTCAAAAAACGTGGACAAGGACCGGTCATTTTTTTAACCAAATCCGCTGAGGTTGACAATAGCGCCGACATAACAAAGCCAATTGAAGACAGTAACAAGAGGTTAGTTTCGAAGTGAATGAAAATTCTTAAGTTATCGTATTAATATTTAATTTTAATTATATTTTTGTAGTGTAGTAAGTGTATAAAATGATACTGAAAGCATTATCGTTAAGGGTAGGTCATTGAACCTACTAACTAAACAACTGACTACCAACCTACCTATTTTCATTGCTTTCTTGATTAAATTACCGTCAACTTCGTACTTGTCAATTTTGAGGAACATTGTTTTAGTTTTACATTTTCAATCTCAAATTATAAAAATTAAATATTTCAAAACTTTTTGGTCATTTTCAACATATTTTAATTGTTTTTCAGTATTTTATAGGCATAAGAAAATTTTTATTTTTATCAATTTTACTTTATTATTTAATCATGCCTAAAACAAAAGCTCATTTCAGTTCTAATGTTCTATTAATATTAAGGTCGAAGAGCAGCTCTTTGGGAGGAGACGGTGGACGAGGATCGGTCAAGTTTTCAACCAAATCCGCCGAAGTTGACAATAGCGCCAACATTACAAAGCCAATTCAAGACAGTAACAAGATGTTAGTTTCGTAGTGAATGAAAATTCCCCAGTTATCGTATTAATATTTAATTTTAATTATATTTTTGTAGTGTAGCAAGTGTATTAAATTAATAGTGAAAGCATTATCGTTAAGAGTAGGTCATCGAACCTACTAACTAACTAACTGCCTACCTACCTATCTATTGTCATTGCTTTCTTGATTAAATTACTGTCAACTTCGTACTTGTCAATTTTGAGGAACATTGTTTTAGTTTTACATTTTCAATCTCAAATTATAAAAATTAAATATTTCAAAACTTTTTGGTCATTTTTAAAATATTTTAATTGTTTTCAGTATTTTGTAGGCATAAGAACATTTTTATTTTTATCAATTTTACTTTATTATTTAACCATGCCTTAACCGAAAGCTCATTTCAGTTCTAATATTCTATTAATATTCAGGTCGAAGAGAAGCTCTTTGGGCGGAGACGGTGGAAGAGGATCGGTCATGTTTTTAACCAAATCCGCCGAAGTTGACAATAGCGCCGACATAACAGAGCCAATTGAAGACAGTAACAAGAGGTTAGTTTTGAAGTGAAAATAGTTCCCCATTAATCGTATTAATATTTAATTTTAATTATATTTTTGTAGTGTAGTAAGTGTATTAAATTAATAGTGAAAGCATTATCGTTAAGAGTAGGTCATTGAACCTACTAACTAACAAACTGCCTACCTACCTACCTACCTATTGTCATTGCTTTCTTGATTAAATTACTGTCAACTTCATACTTGTCAATTTTGAGGAACATTGTTTTAGTTTTACCTTTTCAATCTTAAATTATAAAAATTAATTATTTTAAATTTTTTTAGTCGTTTTTAAAATATTTTAATTGTTTTCAGTATTTTGTTGGCATAAGAACATTTTTATTTTTATTAATTTTGCTATTAATTATTTAATTATGCAAAGTGTTTAAGTTATACGGTAGTTCATTATTGTTTTAATGTTCTAATAATGTTTAGGTCGAAGAGAGGCCACAACGTAGACGGTGAACGAGAAACATACCCAATTATAAACGAATCTGTCGACTTTGAAAATAGTTTCAAAATACTTGACACAATGGATGAACGTGTCGTAAAGTCAGTTTCGTAACTTATAGCTATAAGGAAATTTTTATTAATTTTACTTTTGGTTATTGAATTATGCCTATAACAGTAGCTTATCATAGTTTTAATGTTCTAATTATGTTAAGGTCGATGACTAACTGTGGTTTCGGAGGGAGAACACAAAGAGTGGACACGATTTTAAACAAAATCGGCTTAATTATCAATAGCACCGACATAACAAAGCCAATTGAAGATGGTAACAAGAGGTTAGTTTCGAAGTGAAAATACTTCCCCATATTATTGTTTTATTTTAATTACATTTTTGTAGTGTAGCATGTGTATAAAATGAATAGTGAAAGCATTAACGTTATGAGTAAGTCATTGAACCTACTAACTAACTAACTGCCTATCTACCTACCAATTGTCATCGCTTTTTTGATTACATTTTTAACTTCGTTCTTGTGAATTTTGAGGAATATTGTTTTAGTTTTACATTTTGAATCCTTAGCTATAAAAACTAAACATTTTTAAACGTTTTGTCCATTTTCAAAACTAAGCTGTTGTGGACGAGGATCCACTTTTAAAAGGTATTGGACATAATTTAAGCATGATGAATTGAATATTCGTGTTTATAATGAAGTTAATTTCTTCTGCATTTGATGTATAGTTAGTTAATTATACAATTATATACAGCGTTTTATACAAAAATAAACTTTCTTGAAATTTTATTAATTCAACTATTTTCTATAATTTAGATAATTATTATAGTAATTTTTTTTTATCTTTTTTTTTGTAATATGGCAATTTCTTAAAATCTTTGCCGAAATGGCCACCCTCAAATGTCCTAGACCACAATCTTTTAAAGTACTTAAGTAAAAGTATTAAATTACTTTTTAAGTACTGAAATACGTATTCTGAATTCATTTGACAAATGTACTTGGGCACAGTATTTGAATACTTTCCTGAAAGTATCTGTATTTTTAAATCAAATACTGTTTTTAATTACGATTTCGTCTTACTTTATGTGCAAGAACACCAAATTTAAATAGAATTATACAGATTGTACAACATCTTTATTTATAGATCATCGTTGTATGTTGGTATATTGAAATTTTTTTGGAGGCCTTTAGTATTTGATGGTACAGTTGGTACACCAAAGATTAAAAAATATCGCATTCTTATTCTAATAATTAAACTTCTCTATAGGACATAATAGGTCATGGTAAAAAGGTATAACACATTGAAAAAAAAAAATGAAAAAGCAGTGTAAAGTATCTAAAAATACTTTTTAAAAGTATTTTTATTTGTACTTGAATACTTTTTTTCCAAGTAGGTATTTAGATACTTTTGAAAATAAGTATCTGTATCTTATTTGAATACTTTTTTAAAGAATACTTAATAAGATTGCTAGACCTTTTATTATTTATTTATATAATCATATATCTTGGTATATATCCACGGTCATTAGTGGTAGGGGGACGAAACTAATTTTCTACTGGCCCTAATATGGGAAAATAAATAGTGGATGCATTAATAATTGCAGATGGACATGTGTGTTAATCAGATAAAAATACAAATGACTAGGGTTACTCGGTATAATAAGAGTATAATTTAAAGTGATTGGTATTGTAAGCCACTTATTTGTTGAATAATAATATGAACTACACATTATATTACATTTATTATTTATATAGTATTACATTTATTTTTGCATTATTTTACAATTATTATTTAGGTAAATTTTTTTACAATAATTATTGTTTATATTAAGAAAACAAATTTTGAATGCGTTGATGTTTCTATTAATTATCTAAATAGTATTTTGTTTTATTTTTTTTGCTTATTCAAAAAGGAAACAACGACATGCACCGTACACAATTATTGGTGGAGATAGGAGCAGTGGTTCAGACCAGTTCAGCAACAGTATGGATGCAAAAATAGACAAAAATATTTTATCCCACAAAATACCTTCAATCTATGACATACTACTCTGGAAATTAAATGTAAGACCTACATACAAGTCATCAAGCGTCACGGATCCTATTGATCCCTGAAGAAGATCATTTCGAACAGTCTGAACTGACATTGCGTTTATTGCGCCACTAATAATAATCAAATTAAATAATTTAATATTTCTGTATGAAAAAATTCATTGTTAAATCGAAATAATCAAATACAAATTCTTTTTTTTAAGTAGTCCATTATTGTTTTGCTTTTCCAATTAATTTATTTAACCATATCCATTCCTAAAGAAAGGAACATAAAATAATTTAATAGGTGTTACATATATTCTAGTTGTAAATTTGTAATTAAGTAGTATTTTACAAGTTTATGTTTGTTGAAATGCTTTTGAATCTTTCATTTTCAGCAACAGTCACAGAAGTTGTACCTAAAACTTACAAGTTAATAGATACAATAAGTTTGTCAATGGTAGAATACCTCATCATTTAATTAGATATTAGACATAAATATATAATAGTCAACTATGAATAAACTCAACATAGTTTTTACATTTTTACTATGATCATTTTAACTTTTTTAAAAATTAATGATTTTAAGTTCAGATTGTACACAATATGTCAAATTCAAGTTCAGCAGAACCAATTTCGTGATTTTAGCATTATATTTTATATTTTAGCACAAATATGAGTGGGTTAATGATAATAATAAATTAACAGAAGTTAAGTTAAGGTAAGTTAAGATAACATAAGAACGACAAATTAGAAGTGAACAATAAACAAAATCATAAATTTAACTTAATAAGTCAACATTTAATATAAAAATTATACTAACTTAACTCAGTTTAAAAAAAGTTAACGTACTTTTTAAATTAGTAGGTATGTGGATCACATAGGGTGACTGCGTTCTTTCTATAATTTCCTAAATTATAATAATAACATTTTTTTTTAATTTTTATCATAATCTACAGTGTATATACCTACATTACTTTGCATGGTTGTTAAATATTTAAGCTATACGCATTTCAATTAATATATTAGCAAATAATATTTTTTTTTATATCAATCAGCAATTGAAATTCATATAATATTATGCTTATCTAATCTACTAAAATATAAATACATACAATATTATTTTATCAAAAAAAAATAATAGAAATATTAGTAAGATTATAGTATTTTATTATTGTATTTAATTTTACTAATATTTACGTATAAAATCATAAAAACGAAAAATCTCAACTTTTTTTTTAACTTTATGGATTATTTTTAAAACAACTGAGAAATGTTAAGTTATATCAACTATTAATTAAACTAGTTAAGTGCATAATTTGATTAGAAAATTAACTAACTATTTAAGTTCAAAAGTTTAAAAATACATTTTTATCTTGTTTAATTGACCATCTTTGCTTTTTTAAGACGAAGACAACACATGGTTAAAATAATTATTCAATGCCATTAATTGTAATTTATACTATACCTATTACAGTATAATAGCGGTAATGTGGATAAAGCATTCGAACAAAATATTTATTTAAATTGAGATTAAAAAAAGTTTGACTACATATTGAAAATAAAATTATACAATAACAATTAAATACACGTTATAAGGCTTGGTACACACATTTTTAATTCAGGAGACGCGGTACTTTAATCCCCGAATAAAGGATTGTTAAGAAAATAGGAAATAACATATTTATAATAATACAGTCAACTCTTGGTAACTAGAACCCTAATAACTCGAAATTCTCAATACCGTGAACAAATACAATTCCCCTTTAATATCAATAAAACATTAATATTTTGATAACTCGACATTTTTGTTGAATTTAAGTTGAATTTCAATTGGACGGACAATATTTTAAACTCATCATGAAGTATATCATTTATACTCAAAATAAAAAAATGATGTACCAAAGATAATTTATTATAACTTCTTTAGAAAAATAATTGCAAACCATCACCTATAGGTAGGTTGAAAAACACCTTTAATAAAAAACTTAATAAAGGTTTTGTTTAACTTTTTTGTATTTCACAAAGTTGTAATCATAACTATTTATTAAGTCATGTCCTAACCTTTCTTATAAAATCTATATTCATATCACACCCACTCATATAGTCATATGGTGGATAATCAGCTGCTGACGAACGGGTGTTGGTGGCTTGGAGCACATGATTATGTGGTGCGTCTCGGTTGCGTACACAACTATTGAACTTCAAACTAAGAACGAATTAATTACCTATATCGTATTTGCGTACACAATGTAGAATGATGGGAATTCCCTATGTACACTTCTGCTGCTTAAATATAGAAGCCTGTTTCCGTGACTTACTTGAGGTGGTATTTGCATACATACATATAGCAAGTCGAATGATATTTTCGTTTTTTTCTGTCCGAGCGCAGCGCAGCGAGTGAGTGGCTACCTGGGCATCACTATAATGTATTATGATGTTTTTCGTGTTGGTTATAAATCATGGTAGGCATAAACATCTTCTTCATTTTTCCTACCTAAGCCTGACCAAATGTGAACGCACATAAGACTTGATGTTATTCTGTGTACCTAATTACGTTGTACGCAAGGAAGAGAAATTATCACTAAAAATAGACTGTACGCATATGAGACGTACGTTTCTGCACCAGATCCGATGGACAATGTATTTTTTCGTCTCTTATCTATTTGTAAGCCCTACGTCGAATTTAAAAATTCAGTTAATACAGTGCCATGTCCTAAACTTTTGATTTGAATAAATAACCAAAAGTTTATACAAATTCAAATTGAAATACAAAAAAAAACAGTAAAATATTTAATTTTAGTTAGAGAAAAATTACATTTTAGATGAGATTTAAAAGTCAGCTTATATATAATTAGGTATAACCGGGACATACATTTAACCGTCAGTTATCTCATTTACTATCAGTTAAATATGATTGAAAAACCAGGCCTATATAGGTATATACCTAAACGTCTATATGCCTATACGGCCATATGATGTATATTGTCGTAACAGGGCAAGACCTTTAATGAAATAGGTGGCGCACTCTTGTCCCGTTCACATTCGTAAATATTTTTTTTTGTTACGCCTGCACCGAAAGTTTGGTTTTTGACAACGGTTGAAGCGTTGGAAACCAACCATTTCCCGCCCAGCGAGCGGGAAAGAGGAAATCCCCAAAAGTGCCGGGCGCGTAACCCCTGCACAACCAAAAACTGAAATGTACACCACGGTCCTTACAAGACATAAACTTTTGGTTACATCTTATATTCATAGTATAACCTCCTTGCATGAAGCATAAACATTTAAAGATATTTCATTAAATTTGCACTGTTCCTAGATAAGTGTATTGAACGATGCGTTGATAAGTTTATTTCACGCGATTTATATAATAATTCAAATTAAAATAATGAGCATAAAATATACGAATGATGACAATCAGAACAGCAGTTGTAGTAACTAGTGAACCATTAACTCCACCACACTTAGTTGAAACGGCAAACGCCGTTTCACTAAATCTATTACCTGAAAAATCAAAAGAAAGATATATATTATTGGCTTACGAAAAACTTTTAAAATGGAGAAACATAAATAAAACCAAATCGTGGTCAGAAAATGTGTTGCTTACATACTTTAGCAATTTATCTAAATAAATTAAACCGTCAACTATATGGTCTGTTTATTCAATGCTTAAAACCACTATAAATATGAAACATAATATTAACATTGGTACTTATCCAAAATTTCAAGCTTTTTTAAAGAGAAAATCGACTGGATTTAAAAGCAGAAAGTCTAAAGTTTTAACTTCAGCCAATGTAAAAAAAGTCATAGACGAAGCTCCTAATATTCTCAATACTTAGTAACTAAAGTAAGTGTAATAACATTTTTTTATAGGTTTTCTATTAATATTCCGTATATTTATTACGATATAGGTAGTATTGATTTTTAGGATAACTCGCGAATGTAGAAGAGAAGAACATAGTAATATTACTATAAATTGTAAACACCATTTTGGTTCAATGTTATATATTAAACTTCCTTACACAATTCTTACACATCCTTCTTGGAAAAAACAAAATTGGAAATATGCCCAAAGAAATTGCAAAATATTTAAATTTACCAGATCCCTTAGCTCATACGGGTCATTATTTTCCGCCGAACTTCAGCAACTAATGTTAAGGTGCTGTCAGTTTTTATATTAGAGTGAATTGAACCATTATAAAACTTGTAGGTAACAACATTTTATGTGTTCTCTCGTTGTTTTTTTATGATATTTTAATTTTTACGTGAATTGCATTTTAAAATATTAATACTTTCCATACCCATATCTCACTTAAAAATTGAAATATCGTAAAAGACCAACGAGAGAACACAGATAATGTTAATACTTCAAAGTTTGATAATAGGTCAATTCACTCTAATATAAAAACTGACAGCACATTATTGAAACTATAGCGAACGGAAATTTGATATGTCATACGTGTGTAAGACGGAGACAACACATGCGGGTGCGGCGTCCTCTTAACGCCAACTGCACTCGCGGCCGTGTTACGTCAAATAATTATCATATTTAAATTAATATCTCCACAAGACGTCTTTAAGAAAATCCACTAATTCAAAAAACATATTCCATCTAATAACCTCAAGAAAAATACAAAAATCACATAATACCCATGCGGCAATATCCGAAAACTGAAAAAACTAAAACAATAATTATAAAAAAATACTACATAGGGTTATCATTACTTTGACATTATTCGTCACAAAAAAAATTGTAATTATTAATTAATTAATAAAACAGATAACATAAATTTCAATACAAGCAGTTGAGTTTTGTTACATTGTATACCGTTAAATGCATTAAGACATTTAAATATATTATTGATTTGTTCTATGAGTAATTTATTTTCAAATAGGTATACATGTATTAATTAAGTGTGTTTGGTAACATTTTTCCCATATTGTAATACTGCAGTAGTAAAAATATTGTTTTACTGCTAAGTTGTCAATTTAATTGAATATCTGATTAAAATATACATTTTATCATGGTTTTAGCTATCAATCATTGTTTCAACAATTTTGACGAAATTCTTTTTTCTCAAGTTCCATTGCACTACATCTGCGATAGTCACACGATAATCCGATATGGTAAGAAGTAGCATTTGGAGTTACATTGACCTGCAGATTCTACAGACTATATGAATTATAGGTACTATAAAGGTATACTCTCGCTGCAGATCACAGGATCGTAGTCCTCGTTACTGCACCTAGTCAAATTGAATGATTTTAAAATTCACCTAAAGGCTATGTAATACACTAATAGGTACAATTTTCTTGTCTTATTTGCGTAGCTTTGTTGTCGATTTACGCCAATCAGACCATCACATTCGAGATATATTTTTCATTATAATACTTATTTTCGATAATTATTTTCAAGAGCCTGAAAACTGGTTAATTGGAAGTATACTAAGGTAACTACTTCAAAAAAAGTAAAAAGGAAAAAAACATATGCCAACTTACTATATTGTGGTGTATCCAACAAATACAAAAACTCTCAGTGAATTACAAGAATTACTGGATTAAAAAGTCAACAAATGTATATTGCATGTTTCTCCGGATGGAATATCTATACAAATCTAACTATGTAAAAAAAAATAAACTACAAACTTGAAGATCATGTGGTTCATTAAACTTCACACCAACTCACCACCAAATTAAGAATTGAAAGAAATTTGAATGAAAAATATTTTATAATAATTTAATAAAACATACAGTTAATAATAGTTTGTAGGTACATAATATAATTAATATAATTTTTAACTATACAATATAATTTCTATTTTATTTACAAAGCATTAATTTTATCAAGAAAAATACTTAACTATTTGTATAGTAAAATAAAGTTTTACATTATTTGTACTAAATAATTAGTTATTTAAAATATAAATATTTTAATCGCACTAGATTAGATTAATAAATATAATAATTCAATATAATAGGTGTATAATTGTTAAGTTGTTTAATATGTTATGTTTATCCTTTTTCTGACTATTATTAGTTAAACAAAATTAAAATATATAAATAATAAAATACCTATTACATATAATATCTATATACTATATTATAACCATACCAATACATAAAGATCAATCAAATCTGGTTTTCTAGATTTTTCGCAAAGAAATCAACAACGACTATTTCATTGTATATATTTTTACACATTTTTACATGTATTCAAATACTGTCTTTTAAAAGTATTCAATATACTTAACAAGTACTTGTAGTATATTAAAATGCTTTTGCGTTTATCACAAATGTATAGGTACACAAAATTATTAAAAAATATTTAAATTACATAATTAATAGATACCTACCTTCTTTGATTGGTTCAAGAATTTCAGATATCACATTCCTATTACAGTACTACTTATATTATGAAGTTAAACTTCAGCAAGGCAGAAATAAATTGTAGGCACTGTGTCATCTACGTATTTAATGGAATCCTACGAATTCTTAGAAACATTATAAAATATTATTTTGAACCAATTTCGAAAATTGTAATATACATGAAATAAAAATATAGTTCGTTAAATACGACGGTAATAAAAAAATATTTAATATTCCTGAATAACAAAAAAAAAAAGTATATCAAATTATTTGAAATACTAAAAATGTATTTAAATACAAGTATTCGAATACTTAACAATATCAATATAAATAAAACTTCGGGGACTGGAGTGGCTATTTACTACTACTGGGAATTTTTAATTTTGACGTTTCAAATGTACCAACTCTTTTCCGTTACTGAAGTGGAAAATTAAAGTTTTTTGAAAAATCCATTTTTTTATTTTTTATTGCTGTAATAGATGTAACTCAAAACCGAGTAACCATACGCTATGCTTGAAATTTAAATCGTATTATGTTTATATTAGTATACTAAAAATGTAAAACAAAATTATTCGTGTCTAAGTTTGACCATAAAATATCTGTATATAAAAACAGTGTTGATATAGTTTTTAGATTTTTTGGTTGCAGTATGAAATACTTACGTGGAACTATAAAAATTGAACATTTCATAAATTTTTAACTACAAAATAATTTAAATTCCTTCTCATTTTTCTATAAAATATTGTGCGTTTGGATAGCACCTAAAAATAGATTATACCAGTATCCACTCGACATTGTTGTGATGTAATGACCCGATAGCAGTGTTATTAAAAGTCATAACACTCATAAGAATAACCATTGATTACGTACTTACAGTGGGATTGAGGTCCTTGTCCCGATGTACCATTAAAAGTCTAACCTAACATGCCTTATGTGACACATAAATTGACTATGCATAAGTACTTACCTAATATATTATAGTTTAGTGTGTTTCCATATTATTACCTATGCATTTATATTTTATTCACGTACACAATATGCTAATAAAAGCCAATGAAAAATATTATATATATATATATATATATATATATGATATAGGTTTTAATAAAAATTTTAATATTTAAAATTTAAAACTTTCATAAAATTTCAGGGTGGGCAAGTGGACGGGCCAGGGACTTTTCAGGGAACGCAATGGCCTGCCTGTACACGCCCTTGGCACCACCACTGACTTTATCGTATGTCTGAACTTCTCTAAGAGAAATACTCTATTTGAACCTAAGTGGTAAATCTTTACATGATTGCCTCGCAAAATGTTTACCCACAAATGCCTATTGAAATTAATTTATAAAGAACTTATGGAATCAGTGAAAAGCCTTCCTTTTGCATTTATCTCAGATGATAAGAAATGCAAATTCAAATTAGCAGAAGATATAGCATTTCACTTGTACATAAACACGGCTCCTTGTGGTGAAGCTATAATGTTCAGTTTGTTTTTACCAGTCGAATCATCTAAATCGTGGTTTATAATGACTAAATTGCAGTGTTTGGAAATAACGTTATCCGTGAACTCACGTTTACACGTCTAAGTTCATATTTAGTGAACGATATACGTGAACGTCACTCGTTTTTTTCAAATAGAACGTGAATGTTAACGACGTTTATATATTGAATTTGAACGATTTTGAAGACGTTCAAATTTATTTACTATTTAATAAATATTGATTGATAATACTAATATACAATTTGTTATGAATTATAAAAATAAAATACGTGAAATTCCGTTGGGCACGGCTGGACTTAAATCAACATTAATATTATAATTTCCGAGATTTTGTATTATAGTTTTATAAAAATAAATAAAAATTAAATGAATGTGTTCATTAGAAAAAAAATATGAACTTGAACGTGAACGAGTTCCAATTTTAAGCATTGAACGTGTGAACGAATTCAATTTTTTAGTGAACGTTCCGAAATGTGAAAATGGTGCCTGCCACTGTATCTGCAGTGTTTTGTAGAGAAGTTCAGCCTTGTTAGTCCAGTGTTGAGCATTAGCTAGGTAAATTATCTAAAAAAATTATCTAGATAAATAATAAATAATATTTTATCTTATCTAGATAGTAAATAAAATTAATTATCTGATGAATTATTTAAGATGAATATTTGAGTTATTTAACGTAATTCATCTGGATAAATAAATATATTTTTCGAAAAATTCGAAAAACAGAACTTGGAGGTTAAAAACCCACGTCTCATTTATAAACCATCTTTGTTCAAATACAGAACAAAATTTTAAAAAAAAGTAATTTTCTGTGTTGGTTATGTATGTTATTTCTAAATTTCTAATTATAACCGGGCCGATATCTATGGCCGAATAGGCCACTGCGTCGTTGTGTCGTCAGTTATCACACGCACAGACACAAGTACACAACAATGATATTTTGATTGGCTCAACTAATATAACTAATATTGTAGTAATATCTGTCCAATTCTTAATATAGACATATAGTTAACACAAGTTAACAGATTTTCCGAAATGGTATAGTTATGTAATTACATTGATGTTATTGTATAGGTAGCTTATTAATTATTAATAAATCCCTAACTATATTAACCTAACCTTTCAATATCCTTCATAATATGAAATGGTCACAGTCCACAGACGACAGTGTTTTAAGTATAAATTGATAAAAAAAGTGTAGATTAATTAGTAAAATTAAAAAAATTTATCTTTTTTTTTATCCAGATAAATAATGTCTTATCTTGTATCTTTATCTAGATAATTTAGATTTTAACTATCTTTTATCTTTATCTAAATAAACTGTATCCAATTATTTTTTTGCGCAACACTGCTTGTTACTATGCCATGTTCAGACAAACTAACACGATTGAATTTACCTACATGGTCTTCAAGCCAATTTATTATAAAATTTGGTTGAACTCATATATTTAGAATCAATATCAATCGAAAGTATATTCAACATAAAACATATGAAACGAACAAGTTATGATCGTGTTGAGATCATCATAGTTAAATTACTATAAGATTGTAAGTGAGTAAGTTTTTCATAACAGCAAAGTTGAGATTACTGTACTCTATTCGTATAATATAGTTATGTAATAGAGATTTTACATAAGTAAATTGTTACTCACTTACATTTTAGGTACATTCAATCTCGTTAGTTTGCCTGATTATGGCGTAGTAATAAGATGTTCACCCTGAGCAACTCTATCAGATGTTTGAACTTTTCTACCAAACACAGATACTGTGCCTGTATCATTTTCACATTTTAGTCATTATAAACCACGGTTTAGGTGATTAGACTGGTGGCCTGTATCACAGAAACTGAACATTCTAGCTTCATCACTAGGAGCCGTGTTTATATACAAGTGAAATGCTATATCTTCTGCTAATTTGAATTTGCATTTTTTATCATCTGAGATAAATACAGAAAGAAGGCATTTCACTGATTCCATGAGTTCTTTATAAATTAATTTCAATAGGCATTTGTGGGTAAACATTTTGCGAGGCAATCATGTAAAGATTTACCACTTAGGTTCAAATAGAGTATTTCTCTTAGAGAAGTTCAGACATACGATAAAGTTGCTCAGGATGAACGTCTTGTTACTATGTCATGTGCTGACAAACTAACACGATGGAATGTACTTACTTGGACTTCAAGGCAATTCATTATCAAATTCAGCTATAGTTTATCTATAGAGTACAGAAACACCAACTTCGCCTTAATGGTAAACTTCCTCATAGATCTGTTACACTATCATCTCGCTGATTTAATTGAATTATAAATAAATAAAGGAATTTAAATTAAAATTATAGTTAAAAATGTATGAAATGTTCAATTTTTATAGTTCCACGTAAGTAATTTATACTGCAACCAAAAAATGTAAAAAATATATCAACTTTGTTTTTATATACAGACATTTTATGTTCAAACTTTGACGAAATTAGATATTCAAACGAAAAATAATTATTTTAGTTATTTTGTTGTAACTCTTACATACCTTCCCTACTAATATGCATAACATAGTGCACATTTCTATTAACGTAGTGATATAATTAAGTAGGCAATTAATATAAAGCAGCACACTGAAGGAATTAAAAAGAACATAGGATTAGGCAATTAAACTATAAAAGTATTGTCACACATCTTTTCTCAGAAATGACATGATAAAGGATGCAAATCGACCAGAATAACTAGTCACGCTACGAGAACCGAATTTTGCCTTGTGCCGTATATTCGCTACTACTACGACTACCCAATCTTTATGCTATGAGCATATATAAGGGAAACCATGACAAGAGATTGTCAGACGGTAAAGAATACGCAAGACACTTGGAGGCAGGTCGTAAAACCACTCACCGCTCTAAATATAAGTTCATATTGTACTTTTGTATTAAATATATGTTAAATAAACACATATTATATCTACATACATCACGTCTTCATTTCCTAAGTTGATATATATATATCGATACGAATACACGATTGAGTTGGGAACGTAACATATTTTAAAAACATCATTTGTGGGTACTGGAAACTTCAAATATATATATATATAATATATACATATTTTATACACACAATGACATTTTCAAACGAAATTTTATCGGAAAAAATGAATTTAACGTATTGTAAAACTAATGCCTAATAGTAAAATAAATTATTTTAATCACAATTTTATCATAAAACGTAATTAGTAATATTATTGGCAGACAGTCTTCGTTCAGAGTATTTTTCGTATTCAATGATTTTATATTATAATGAATTCAAATTTAATGGCGAGTTCAGCTTAGTAATTATCTGTGTTTTAATTTTTAAATTATTGTTTAGCTTTTATTTTTTCTGCATTCTTGCAGTGAGATTTTTTTATTACATTTACTAAATCGTTTTGTGTACCTAATTAAAATATTTACGAACCAACATTTCTTTAAGACCAAAAAGAGAGTAAAATAAAATGGCAATTGGGGGATTCATTATTTTACTTGATTATCGACGAAGACGACGAAGGCGATGCCGAAGATGACCTGGCTGTAGCAGACGGCGGCGGTGACAGCTTGCACTGGTCGATGGCCAAATTTAGGTTGAGCCTTACTGTTGGATCCTGTTCATTGGAGAGAGGGTTTAGTTCACAACGGTTTAATTTGTGCTGATTTCGCCTCACATTTGGTCGTCACGTTGATACTTCCAACCACTTCTTCATTGTCGTTTTGTTGTTCTCGACTGCTGTATACATCGTAAAAGACAATCATGGATAGTAGGATTAGTAAATAAGTTCATCAAATTGATATTTGCATGTATTATTTAAACAAAGAATTTGTATATACTAATTGTTACGTTGTTTATTAGGTACTAATTAGCAGTGTTGGGATTTTAAAGCACTTAAAATTGCATAAATATGCGTTTTAATATTACCTTAAATAATTATAAATATTCGATTTAAATATGCAATTAAAACAACAAAATATGCAACGATCTTAAAACAATGTTAAGCACAAGTTAATATGCAACAGAGAATAACCACAACAAGTTGAACTGAAAACAAAACTAGTAGGTATAAATAGACTACGAATGCACGAATCGACTGTATTACCAATGCTCATCATTCGATGATAATTGTAGCTTCAAAAGACAAAAAAAGGTGGTGTGGACGACCTGCTACTGGAGTTCTGGGTCCTCTTCCGAGTCAGATGGATCTATGCATCGAGAACGGCCTCTTGCCACTCCTGCTGAAGGTCAGGGCCATCTACACAGCAGAGTCGTTGTTAAATTCTTCGCTGCAGCGTTTAGCTTTGGTCACATAAGAACGTCGGAGTCGCCGATACCGATCGGGCTAAACGTTAAAAATATAGCAATAATACATTTTGTTTGTACTTAATGAAAATAGATATAAACACTTTTTTCCATGTCATAATCTCGTTTGTAATTACGCGATAGTCCACAATGGTAAATCATGAACAACAAGTCTTGTAAGTCACATTAATTTGTTAGCTTTAAATTTATGTACCTATATTTTAACATTTAACATTTTGCTTTTCTCAAACATTTTTTTAAATTTTTTACATCAAACCCCTTAAAAACCGTGACCTTGCCAATAAAGAGGGGCTTTCTGAAACCAAGTAGGTATTCAAAAAATAAATATTGACCATAATTGATGCATACCTCTGGGCGTGGTGATGCACTGACGACGACAGCGATAACAACGAAGACTTAACTAGCCAGACTAGCGACGATTTTTGCTGATATTGTTCCGATTTCCGATTGTTTGTTATTTCGTTCCTACTTCCGACCACTTCCTCATTTGTAGTCCATTTGCTCACCTCGTCGACTGTAGAAATCGTAGAATAAAAAAAAAGAATAGAAGGATATAAGTATAAAAACTACAAACTGATATCTACATAATATATTATTAGATAGGTACCTTTTTTTTTCTTCTACCTATATTATAATATAAATACATTCAGTCACATAATCCGGTGGGGGGATATGCTGGCTCATTTCGTATAATAATATTGAACATAATATTTTTATAAAACACCAAAAGTTCCATCGTCTGGATAAACTCATTCAGTAATATTAAATTATGAACAATTTGTACAATACTTAC
Source organism: Nasonovia ribisnigri (assembly GCA_027563435.1). Taxonomy (NCBI): domain Eukaryota; kingdom Metazoa; phylum Arthropoda; class Insecta; order Hemiptera; family Aphididae; genus Nasonovia; species Nasonovia ribisnigri. Next base: position 104,580 of record JANEHU010005102.1, on the reverse strand, counting down.
CCCAATAAAACATAATTTATTGAACGAAAAATTCAAGTCACATTACTAAATAAAAAATAAACATCAAAAACACTAAGGTAACATAAATACATTTAAAGTTATCAGTTTGAGACCATAAGGTTTATTTTAGTTTTTTTTCATTTAATTATTAAAAATAATTGGTTAATGCTTTATCAGACAAATAACTGCGATACAGATAAAGTTCTTCCATATGCTTTGTGATATTTTGGTAATTCTACTATAAATACAGAGAGAGTAAAACGTTCTTGCACAAAACAGTTACCTACCTATGTTGTACCTACATTTGTAAGATGGATACAACATACTATGCGGGTGTGATGTTCTCTTCATTTAACATAATGTTGTCAATTGAAGATGGATAGTCATAGCGAAATAATTTTATATACTTTTATTTAATGAAAATTACTCTTTGATCATGTTAGTATTTTTCTCCATTTTAACGGAAGAAATGAACGTTATGTTGACTTTCAACTTTTGAGTTAACTCTTAAGTTACTATTACCTACGATAATTGCATTTAAAAAATAATGATTTTCTTTGCTCATCTAACACTTTTGAATGTTGTCTACAGATATGTCAAAATATTTGTGATACCAATGTAATATGATCGCAATTAACAAACATTAAACAGTGGCTATTGAAATATTTTAATACAAATTAATTGTATTACTCTTTAAGTACCTATTTCATTTTAAATTAAATAATATAATAATATAATATCATATTATTATCATTATCAAATAGTTTAATGTATTTTTACCTAAATACAAATTATACAGTACCTGTATATTATATATTTTGAGCAAAATATATTATATTCAATTAATGAAAATGTTTAGTAATGTCAATGATTTCGATGATATCAATATAATGATTTTTTAACTGATGGTTAGAGTAAATTACATAACGTAATTCAAGATGTTCATTGTTGACTTTATGACAATTTCAAAGACGATTCTTAAATTTATGACAATTTTATAAATTTAATAATTAAATATAGGTACACCTTTATGAATATGTTTTTATTAAATTAAAGTAATTGTGAAAAAAAAATAATAGCCGGAATACTTAAGTACTTATTTTAAAGTCTTTATTTTTAATTAAATAAATAAAAAATTTAAGTACCTAAGTAAAAATTAAGTAAAAATCAACACATAATTATTTATATCTAATATATATTATAAATTTAAACATTTATTTGTTAATTTGTATTTCTACTGTATGACTTAACATTTAGTTTACATTTTGACCCTAAACTATTTGTTTTATTATACCTATTATATTATAGTGCCAACAATTATGTTATGAAAATATATTATGGTTATATTAGTTAATTCTTAACTAACTATGAAGGGAAGGTACGGCCACCAGCCCTCATCATGGTCAACAATAATTAATGGCACTACAGCCCACAGGTGTACCTATACAGCAGTACAATTCCAACGATTGTGGGACAGGAAATTTCTTATGTGTGTAAATAAATCATAAATAGTCAAAATATTTTAAAAATGTATGGCGTTTATAAAAAAACTAATATAAACATGCTATTAAAATTTCAAGTATATCTATAATCGTTATTTGTTTTTGAGCTACACAAAACCTTGCGCTGCATAAAAATTACTGTTTTTCCTTAATTTTTTTTTTTTTGTTGTTTGCCCGACGCTTTAGAAAATTAGTAGACATTTTCAATTTTTAGCCCCCGAACGCAACTAGGTTCACTTAAAAACATCAAAAGGGAAAATATATATAATTACTTAAAAATCCACTATCTACCTCTAAAATATAATTAAAATGGTGCTTATATTACCAACCTCATACACGACAATATATCGATACTTACAGCAGTCCTCTTTAAGGTTTTCGTAGACATCGAAATGACCACAATCTTGCTGTGAATGAACGGAAATCGGTCATATGAAAAATATATCGCCTGACTTGCACGTATAATGGTGTAAGGTTATTTGACATTAAAATAATTAAAAGTTTTTAATAATATTATATTATATTTTGAAATTATTATCGAAGTCGAGCGAACTAGAGCACTCAAGCACTGGTGACCGGTTCCACCGCCCGAGTGTACAAGACAGTGTGTAGACTATATGGAATGTTCGAGCGTACCGGCTTGCGACGCCCGACGAAGGAGTCTATAGGCTGATTTCGGAGGGGAGGCTGCAATGTCATTGGCTATCGCTATCCAAGACGTATAGTTTTATATGGTCGGTGTCGGAAACGATTACGATTATCTAAATAAAACTGTATAAATTACGTATAATTTAAATTAAATAACTATTCTCGTATTATCTATTACAATTTTTACTAATTTTTATTTAATTTTTCTATTTTTATGATTATTTATGAAATTACATTATGACTTGGGGAAGGGCTCCCTGAGAAAATCTTGGTTCAAATATAGTGCCACGAACCAAAAAAGTTTGGGAGACCTTGATCTTTACTATACCGTATTATTAGGCAGTGTGTGGAAACGTGATGGGCATGTATAATATAGTGATTGAAATAGTGTACATAAACTGTATATAGTTTATTAGTATAATAATATGTATCACGAGTAGGTATTTGTAATTTTTTTTATTAATTACAGTTGAAATTGGTTACATCAAGTTTGAAGGGCCAGTGAGTTTTCTCGTTGTAACGGGTAGGTAGCTTGTTACATTATACAAATACACCGAGCGTTTATTGTAACCAACTAGAAGCGTGAAAAATAAAAATAAAGACGATTTTATTTTACTTATAAATTATTATAATCGAGATTTATATTGTATTCATACATATTATTTACGATTATTAATTACAGTCGAATATTTAATACCTAGTTATACTGTATATTTTATGAAATCATGATACTATATAGTATACCTACTAGTACCTATAGGTACTGACTACAAGTCATAAATAAATAATGGCCGAAAGATAGTGACCTGCTATTTGTAGTAACCGGAAGGCCGTTAGTATAATTCGTTTCATTTTAGGTAGGTACTCGTATTTACATAATTGTCATAGCATGGAAATAGTTAATTCAAATATATATATAAATATATATTATTATATTAAATCAAATTTCATAAATTATATATCATTAATTTGATTATCATAATTATTAAAATGTTTGAAAATACACTTGAAAAAATTATTTTACCTGGAGATGTAATAAGAAAAAAAGTGTGTGCGGCTATCCTCCACGCATTAATTTTTAAAACAGACCCAATACTTAAGTTAAGTAGGCACACATTGTAACAGAATCCAGTTGAACACGATAAAAATATAATTGCTAAAATAATAAATCAATGCAATTAAAAAACACGCTAAGTGTTCTAGAACTCATTCGTCAGCGAGATTTAGCCATTTAGGTATACAATAGTTATTTTAATATGTAGGGAAAATAATTAAAAATAAATAAAAAAGGAGAATTTTGTGTCAAAACTATCATTTAGAATATAGGCACACGTCTCCACTAAATATGTTACGTGGCATTCTTTTATGTTTACCAAGTACTGCAGAAACCGCATCTGGAACCCGTGGCTTCGGCCGATCGACTTAAAAACCACACAAAGCAGGGGGGGGGGAGAGGTGCAACTTTTAAAAATTAATTTTGTAATTTTGCGGAATCATGCGTATAGTACCGGAATTATAAATCGTCGGTTAAAAAATACCGTGGGGACGTAAAGCTATGAGATGACGATCGGTGGTCACTCACATTTCCCAAAAGTTACGAATAGGTATAACACATTTAAAGCAGCTATATCAATAAACTAAACTGGCCAGTAGGTATATAGACACAATTGTGAAGGTATGAATATAGTCCCCGAATTTTTTTCTCACTAAATTACTAGGTCTCTTAATTATAATATTTTTTATTATTATTTCCTTAGTCCATTTTCTAATTTATTAATAAAGAAAATAATAAGTCTTGTGCTCGAGTTTTTAACGAGGTGGTAAACTGGTAAATACCAAGTCAACGGCGGACAACATAAAGTTTAATCAATAATCATAAACGCTCTCATAGACGCGTGTTAAGATAATAATTGTAATTTCAAACGAGATTTAAAATTTCTTATTTTTAGTATTAAAAAATAAAAATAATAAATGTTATATTGAACATGGAGCGAAAACATCAATAAATTATACTTATATATAAAAAAAAAAAAATTAAATTTGTCAGGTCTTCTGTCACAACCTGTATATGAAATGCCTTACCTGACTGGCTATACGGCCTATATATATGCTGTAAAAGTATTGGGTGACATAATAAGTAATTAGGTAGGATAAGTTAAACATTTTCCTAACCGTGACTCTCGTTTTATTGCGGTATGACCCAAATTTTACGAAATTTACTATAATAATTTTATCTACTATAAAAAGTTTTTACTTTTGAGCGCCCGAAGTAGGTACCTATACCAACTATAGGTATAGATACTATAGATTCACTTCCCAACCAGAAAAGTTGTATAGAAGTAAAAAATTTAATAAAACTATCTGATAAAAAAATCAGCCAAAAGGTGATAACACACATACAAAATAAAAATAAAAAAAACACACACTGTAATCGCTCCGCTCTGAATCTAAAACAATAATTGCACGTACGCCAATGTTAACGCAACAATAGATAACGAATATTTACGGCGGCCGTGTTAACTTGTCAGCGTGTTGACTGTTGAGTGATAGCACGTCGTGTTAATCTAATAATCTACATAATATTATCATTGAACTAAATACACGGAATGCTTGTATTAATCAAAGTATAATCCTGATAGAAATTTGCCGTATTCATTGCGAGTCATGGCCCATGGGAAACACGATGAAATGCACGAACTAAGATATAGTTCTATTCGATACAACAACCACTATTATAGTTGACTATATTTTTGCGAAGACTGTGTGATAAGCAATTTTTAAATGGTGAATTTTTATATTATATATTATGTAAAAAAATAACTGAGTAATGAATACATATTTTGTGATTTGTTGATATATAAGTACATATTATTGTATGCATTTATTATTATAAAATACTAGAAAATAAGTTATGACTTATAAGAATTGTTTATAGTTATACATTTATATACGCGGCGTGAAGTGTGGATCGACACAGATTCAAAATTTGTTTTTACTTTTTGCACTCTGAAAATTTCGATCCCAGACTAGCAGTGGTTAAGTTTTTACAGCAAAGGAACGACGTTACAATGTTCCAGACCAGAAAACTTATAAAAACCGTTTATTTATCAAACAGTTTTTTTGTAAAATAGTATATTATACTATATTATTTTAAACATAATTTTGTAAAATATTTTCAATGTATAGAATCAACATAGTAAGTATAGGAACGTAGGTATATGGATATTTAGTATTTATATAAATATTAAAAATGTTAATAGTTAGATCATTTTATAGGTATTTTCCTTGAAATTACCTACCTCTTCTTTCTTTTAAATAAATTATAACTCTTTTTTATTGCATTTTACCATTTACTTCTAGCATTAAGATGCCAATTTGCTAACAAAAACGATAGACAATTTAAAGCTATTATAATATGCCTATGCTAATCGAAAATATTTTAAACTCCAAACCGTGTGAGTATAACATTATTATAGATATTCACCGTAATGTAATTACTATCATACACACACGATACGCGTAATGTAATATAATATTATATTATACAGTATATGGTCATCAACCTTTTTGGACTCGTGACCCACTTTTTTAGGCGTACATTTTTGGCGATCCACGTAATATTATACTAACTGTCAACATTTCTTTTTCCATTAGTCGTAGTTTCAAGTTTTCAATTATATTCAATTTCATACTACATAAAATCATATCAGTACTTACACATTATATGAAACATATACCATGATTTTATATCCATTATATTATAAAATAGGTATAGATTATGTAAACTGTATTTTCATTTCATTTATATTTATTTCATCTATTAAAACTTATTTTTTATTTTAAAAAGAAGATTTATCGACTATCGTGAGCTAGTGATTACAATCCCGGCCATATTTTACGATCCCGTGATTTCGGGATATTTAGCTATTAATCTCGAAATCCCGGGATTATCCCGAAATTTGGTAAAAAAATATTTAAAAGAATTATGCACATTTTTGTTTTATTTAATTATTTTAATTATTATAGCTTTTATTATTATTATACATCAGAATAAAATGTTCTACTGATTTTGAAAATATGATCGCAGGAATAGTAGAGCGTCTAATGTTCCATCTCCCAGTCTAGCTCTCAGCTTATTTTTAATATTGGCTACTGCTGAAAATGCACGTTCTGATTAGATACTAGTAGGAGGAATAGACATTAAATACTTAAATACTAACTCTAAATGATGTCCTCGTTCCTCCATTTTCAAACAAATTCATTTCTTTTTTGATTATTTTAATCAAATCAGTTAGTTTTAGATTCTGAGCGGAGCGATGAATGTATTGATTTTACAATGATGTGTGTTTTTTTTTTTATTTTTGTGTCTGTCATCACGTTTTAGGACAGTAAAAATGCTTCGATTTTCTTCAATAGTACCTTTTCTGATAAGAAAATGAATCTAGTTGGTACTTTGGGGGGTCAAAAGTTAAAATTTCCCAGTAGTTTTCATGAGCGCCTGGAAAAACAAATAAAAAATTAAGGGAAAAACGGGAATTTTTACGGAAAACCAATTTTCGACAAAATCGATTTTGGTTTTTGCTATAACTCTAAAAGAAATGACCGTAGAGACATGAAATTTCGATCGAATGTTTATATATGCATTTTCTACACACCATAGCATTTTCAAAATATTCTGACTTATTTTGAGCTGTTAACGGACATTTTCAGTTTCCAATTTTTTTAGTTTTTTTTTCTATAAATGTCAATAAAATTTTATTTGTTGGGTAAAAAATCTTGAAAATTTAATATTAGGCTCTAATATATAGTTTCAAAGGCAGATGAAAAATATTAAAAATCCGTAGTCACAATTTTTTTTTATAGGTAATCAAAGTTCAAATTTTGACAAAATACGTAAAAATGACGAAAATGTGCAATTTATTTTGAGTTAGAAATTCATAAAAATTTTTCTTTTTTATATCTAAGGTTTGAAAATGTGATACAAGAATCCTTATAAGTTTGCCTAATTTTATCAATAAGAAAAAGTTTATAAGCAAGTCAACATAAATTTTTATGAGCATTTTAAGTTCAAATTTGTACAAGATTAGATAGTCACTCGATTTCTCATGTAGCGATTTTCTTATTTTATTGCAATTCAAAAACAAATAACTGTAGATGCATGAAAATTTAACTAAATGTTTATATAAGCATTTTCTATACACCATCTAATTTTTAATATATTTTGACTGTTTTCAGCTTTTTACGGACGATTTCATTTTCAAATTTTTTAGTTTTTTTTTCTATTAATATCAATAAAATTTTATTTGTTGGGCCAAAAATAATGAAAATTTAATACAAGGCTCCTGATATATTGTTACAATAGCAGTTGAAAAATATTAAAAATACATAGGCACACATTTTTTTTATAAACATTTAAAGTTCGAATTTTGACAAAATTCATCAAAATCTCGAAAATTATCTATCATTGTAATTAAACAATTATAAAATGGTCAGTTTTTATAACTAAGGATTGAAAATTTAAAATAAAGATTCTAATAAATAGTACATACTGTAAACAAAAAATCTAAAAAATATATAAACACAGTTATTTTTTACAGACATATTAATTTTAAATTTGGATGAAATTACATATTAAAATCAATTTTAACGAGTAAAAGTATATATTATAATATTTTTCTAGTATCACTGATAATTTAAGGTTAATAATTAAATAATATGAATAATATTAATTCAACTTAGCAGCTACCGTAAAATAACAATATCAATATAATTTCAAATATCCTAGACTGACATACCGTCCCCGCTCAGAATCGTTTTTCGTATACAATGATATATCATTGAATTCAAATTTAATACGATCCATTATACAGTGATCTACTTGTAACCTACTGTACAGCGGAGCGACATCCACTTGACCCCCTTTTTGTCTTTGAGGGTCAATTGTTCTTTTACTTTTTCCTATTTCAAGCTCCAACTTTTCTTGTAATGTCAATTGAGTGAGTGTAATAGATTCACTTATTGTTTGTTCAAAACATTTTTTCCATCGTTTGTGATTAGGAAATGACTCTACTCCAAATCTTTTTTGTGTTTAATAAAAATAGTATCACGTGAGTGTGACATTTTATAATAATAAAGTATTAAAATTAAATATTCACAGTTAAACATACAAAAAAAAGACCCGTGAGTCGTGAGCGTGACTCTTAACTGTAGCGCTACGTGTTGAATGTGTTCAGAGAACAGCGTAATAATATACTAATTTGTTCATACGTATACCGACCGGTCATAAATATAATCTCATAAGTCATAAATTATAACATAATATCATCTTCATCTTATAAACACATTAATCGGCATTGATAACCGGGGAATTAAATTATAGAGTCACTGTTACATAGTCCCAAGAATCCCGGGATTATTTATACAGGGCCCGGTATTTTCGGTAGGTACCTAAAAGTAGTCGGGATCCCGGGATTGTAATCTCTAATCGTGACCCAATTGTAAAGCTTACGCGACCCACCGGTTGAAGACCACTGGTTACTACCAGGATAGATAGGAAAACGGTGAGGAGATATCTCCCTCTAGACGCGATTGCTGCTGCAGGTCTGTATATAATATACAACACAAAAAACGCACACTTGCGTATATTGTCAATATATTTATAAGTATATCATTTATTTACTCGCCATTTTACACGAACTGTTTTTATGTATAGGTACTTCAGTACAAGCACGTTTTAAGGAGTACTTTTTTGGTCATTCATAATAGTATTTTATGACAATACCTATATTTGACCTGTGTCAATGTGTGAGTTGTAATTATTAAATTAATATTAGTGTAAATATAGTTTTATATAATCTATGCTTATGACATATAACACTTAAAACTTATACTGTTAAGAAGTAGGTATAAACATTCGCGTAAGCTATATACCGATAAAGATAACTTCTATATTCATTTTATACACAATAATTACCGATGGATACTTCGATAATTTTAATTTTATAGAAACTTTGTGTAAATTGTACAATTACACAATACCAATAATAGTTAGTATATTATAGTAATATTACACAACGTAGAAAAAATGAATTTCATCAAATTCGTGAAACGGTAAAAAAATTGTCCATGTAGTGCAGTAAAACGTCATTTTCATTATATAAATGAATACGATGGCATATACACCAAACACCTGGTTTGGTAGTACGTTCAACAAAATATAATCTGACAAAACCAATAGTGCGTTTTTATAAGGAGTTCAATATAAGCAATTTTATGAGTGCCTACGTGTGGGTCGTGTAAATGTGATAGATGTAGTTATAAGTAATTATCAGTGCGTGTGACAGTATGTTTAAAAATAATAGAGCGCTCCCGCACAAGCATACACGCATAATATGCCAATTTATTATAGACAAAGCTCAATTTATTATTAGCTGTGTCAAAAGTATCTATTAATTTTTTACTTCTTTAATATTTATTTGATAAAACTTCTGAAAAACATACTTGAATTCATCATGAAATTAACTAGAAATCGATTTTACATTTTTAATTATTTTTTTTTTACTTCAATATTATTAACATTTTAAAATTTGTAATACCTATTTAAAATTTGAAAATTTAATTTTGAAGGAGTAACAATAAAGGCAAACTCGTTTTTAAGTAAAATTTATGATGAATTACTTGTGTCAATATTACTCTGTGTGACTTGTGAGAGAGAGAGTGAGATATATTGATAGCTAGTGAGAAAAACGGAGAGATCGAATATATGTAATAATAATTGTATGGCTGTTCGTTGTCGGGGAACAGTGTTTTTCTAATCGCGATGTCAATGTCAATCAAAACCGATTTTATATTTAGGTACCTACCTATTCTATCGGATTTCCGTACTAGTAGAAAATTTCCAAAATCTTATAATATATTCATGATCTGCATGGTTCAGCGTTTGTCGATCTTTTTATTTAAAAGAATATATGGTTCAGTCTTCATCAATCTTTTAACTTTGGATATTACATCAGTTCAGTTACGGTCCCATCTAAAACTATTAGTCGTCCGGTTGGACTGTAAAGCATCTCATGTAGTAAGAACTAAGAATTGAGATCTAAATAACAGGATCGGTATATTTTAAATTTTGGACATTAGTCCAGTATTCTTTATAAATAAAAATCACGTATTCAAAAAGTGTACATGCAATGCACTCCAAAACTACAACTGATTTATGCTCAATGTATATGTGATTGGGTTCAACTTAAAATATATGATAGTTGTTATCTCGATATGTTACCCTTAATTTTTTTTTATTGAACATTTAAGAAAGGATTTTGAAATGTACTATTGCGTTTTTTGTTTATTAATGGTTTTTACAACTTACATCTTACAGTATTATTATTTTTAATTGCCTTGAAATATTTAATGCAATAATATTATTGATATAAAAGATAGTTGTGTCCAATATTTGATAAGATGTATTAAATAAAATGGTATCTATTCTATTGTTTTAAAACGTCGCGGTCTCGGTCTTTTTCAACTGTTTAAAAAAAAAACTATCCAGTCCAGTCTTGGTCATAATTAAAATTCACTAGTATGGACGGTCCATAAAAATACGGACCAAGCAAAGTGTTAACATAATGAGAAATAGAAAAATCGTTTTGTCATGTTTCCAAACTGGTACAATTTACATGCAATTATACAATATACATAATACATTTCGAAGTTAGAACTACCAGTGGCGTAGTTACAAATGTTATATTATGCGAGAGGATATAAATTTCCCATATGAAATTGGCAAATCCTCCCACGTAATTTCACCCCTGATATCTATTACCGAATACAATGGAGTATATGCATTACGAGTACCTATATAAAGCTTATACTCAGAGCCCAACTTAGGAATTTTGGGGCCCGGGTCTAACTTTTTGATGGGGCCCCAAAATGAATTATTATCTAAATTATTAACTTAAATTATAAATCCAGTCTTTTTGCTATATTGATTTTTTATATTCAATTTATTTATAAGATTATAAATAAATTATACCATAAGTCTATAAGTAATTATTTAATGTTGATTAATATAAATGAAACGTTAAAATTAAAAATATAAATATAAGTAACGAAGTGTAGCTAAAGTTTTAAATTTAAACAAATGTTTACTGATATCCATCATGTACATTGTACACAAAGTCAAAGTGGTAATGCATTTTTCAACATATAGTTAATATAAATAATAAACAAATTTACATGATTTAGAATTTAAGACAATAGTTTTTTTCTAGATTTTGGTTCACTAAACTTCTGAATTAGATCTGAAAAATCAAGAGTGTTAGTTATTTCTTTTTCAGCAGATAGACGAACAAGTGAATTTAATTTTTCTTGGTGAATGGACGTTCTTCTGGCGTTTTCAATTAATTCTAATTTTGAATTTATTCTTTCACAATTTGAAATTGGCAAAGTTAAATAAAGTCGTAGAGAAATGTACACATTTGGAAAGACTTCTTTTAAATTATTTCCATGTACATATAAGTAAATATTTTGAGGAGAAATTATTGGTAAATTTAACTGCATTATATATAGAACTGTATTATAATGATATAAGTTATAACATAATATTTCGGAAGTATAAAATATTATATAGTTACTATGCATAAAAATAAAATCGTTGTAATGCTTGAACTGCACTAATTCATTAATGGATTTTAGTATGCTATTTATAATATTTCCGTCGCTGCCGTGTGACCAAGTCACTGTGTGGCTGTTTACTTAAATAGTTTAGCTGTCAATAACCTGTGTTGAATATAATCATATATTATTATGCAATATGACACGTCTTATTCAATGCCAATTTGTTGTTGTCAAATTTTCCTGTTATTATTATTTAATATTATACCTATTATTATTTTATTAACAGAGTGTAATATAACACAATAATGTTGCTAAAGTATATTCAGCCGACCGAATCGTGTGATATATAATTATATATAAATATAGGTGCTTATTTGAAGTGGAATTGCATTACATATATTATTTTATACGTATGCGTAGTGCAGCTAACGACTCAAGTAATTAAGATGATTAAGATCACAACATTTCCAAGACGACTTTCTTTAGTCTTTATAATATAAATAAATATGATTAAAATTTATTAGATACTAATTTTGGAGTTAAGAATGCATTTAATATTTAAAAAATGAGTAACTTAAATTAAACTAGTGTGAGAGCATCTCCCTGGCAACCCCGCGGTAAATCTATGAGAACAGTAATGCAACAAACAAGAATTCGTGAACAATCGAATGCCTTGGTCCGGATACGAAATTCAAAAGTGGGGGTGCTCGGGAAATGAACCTGATTTGAACAAATGGTATTTCTTTTATCAGGATTTTTAGTTTTATTCTATATAATATAATATTATATTATAACATATAAAGTTATAAAGTATGATGTGGTTCAAACATATTTTATAATAAATTATTATTCTAAATTACAAATTTAACTGTAACTCGGGGCAAGAAGGGCCAATGTCATATTTTGACAATGTTCAAGAATTAAAAAAAACCTATCGGCCAATTTTTAAAGTGTATATGTTAGCGGCAATGTGTATAATATATTTAATATATAAAATGCCTAGGAATTCTATATAATACCGGGTGGTTTTTAAAAAAGTGTATAGTAAATTTTTTTTTTACACACATTTCCTAAATATTTTGTATAATAACTAGACATTTCATAAAATGACAAACAACAAATTGGCAATCTGTAGAATACTGATATAACCCAAATAAATAGATTTCCTTCTATCATAATTAAGACAATTATTAATTTTATTAGCGCACAAAAAAATATTTATTACAAAGTAGGTATCATTAATATTACAGAATATAATGCATAAAAATGAAAAAAAAAATGAATTTGTAAATTGTATGGGTAGTACTAACATGCAGTTATTAATTATTATTACTATTATATTGTTCTATAAGGAATAAATACAATGTACTTTTTTTAATTTATTTTAAATTCCGTTAAGACAAAATAAATGTTACTAAAAGTATTCTATTATTACAAAAAAAAAAAATTACATTTCATATGTTTAAGTTTATAAAAAGTTGTTAAATTTATTTATTACAACACTGTAAATTAGGATGACATTTTTAATTGCAATGAATTTTATTTTTTAAACACTTACATCTGTTATTTTTATATCTTGTTGAACACGAACATTTAATAAAGCCTTGTCCAGATCAAGTTGCTTCTTAAGTGGCAATATATCGTAAACCCAATTCTTTTTCGTGGTTTACTTCCTCTAAAGTCACAAAATTTTGTTGACAGACTGTAAATTGGGATCTGGCATAAAGTTGTTTTAAGGTTTGAAAATGTGATACAAGAATCCTCATAAGTTTGCCTAATTTTATCAATAAAAAAAAGTTTATATAAGCAATTAAAAATAAATTTTTATGAGTGTTTTAAGTTCATAATTTTACAACATAGGATATTCACGCGATTTCTCATGTAGCGTTTTTCTTATTTGGTTGTAATTCAAAAACGAATAATTGTAGATGCATGAAAATTTCACTAAATGTTTATATTCTCATTTTCTATACACCATTCAATTTTGAAAATATTTTGACTGTTTTTCAGCTTTTTACGGACGATTTCAATTTTCAAATTTTTTAGTTTTTTTTTCTTTTAATATCAATAAAATTTTATTTGTTGGGCCAAAAAGTCTGAAAATTTAATACAAGCTTTCTTATATATTGTTACATCATCAGTTGAAAAATTTTAAAAATACATAGGCACGATTTTTTTTTATAAGCATTTAAAGTTCGAATTTTGACAAAATTTGTCAAAATCTCGAAAATTATAAATCATTGTAATTAAAAAATTATAAAATGTTCAGTTTTTATAACTAAGTGTTGAAAATTTAAAACAAAAATTCTCATAAATAAATCATACTGTAACCAAAAAATCTAAAAAATATATCAACACATTTATTTTTTACAGACATTTTAATTTCAAATTTAGACAAAATTTCATATTTAAACCAAGAATAATGATTTTAGTTATTTTGATATAATTTAAAAATATTATTTGTTGGTATATGAAACTTTTAGAATATATTGTTATATTTTATATACACGCAATGGCATTTTAAAATATAATTTTTTTGAGAAAAATGAATTTAACCAACTATAGTAAATACTAATGCCTATAATACTAAAATTAATTACTTTATTCACAATAATATCATCAAATACATTTAGACTTAGTAAGATATTATAGACTGACTGACCGTCTTCGCTCAGAATCGTTTTTCTTATTCAATGATATTATATCATTGGATTAAAATCTAACACAATCCATTACAGTGACTCACTTGTAACCTACTGTACAGCAGAGCGACATACACTTACCCGCCCTTTTGTATATTTTTCTTATAAATGTTTCTAATCACTGCCATAATTAGACAATTTGCCATCGGAAAGTACCCTAAAGATTACAAACAATAATAATATTATCGTATACGCCGATAATCAGACGTAGGTACGCAAATAAATCAACAAATAATAATATAAGCATCAAATTAAAAGCCGTTGTTCAATATAGTCTGATTACCACACATGAACCCTTTTTCTGTCTCCACATAATATCCTTTATAATATATAGTCAAATCTAACCTAGTTATGTTCATTCGTTAAATCGTAGGTACTACGGCTTAAATTTTTATATTAACCGTTTGCGTGGTCATCAAATTCCAGGGCGTGGCATAGTACAGAGAAGTACGTGCGCCGCCTGTAATAGAAATTAGAAACTGCATTTGAATACGTCCTGACGCGAGTCTTACAAATAGATTAGAGACGAATAATTAACGCATTATGCATCTGGTTATCCACCGTTTAAGTGGGCGTGTTGAGACTTGAAAACATAGATAGGTAATAAAATAATGGATAGAACACTCGTATATTAATTTTAAAAAATGTGTTGCCTTTACGTTTTTGCATTATAATATTTATAACCTATTTTATTACGTATTATTTTTAGTGTGCCAGAACTGGTTAAGTATACTGTGGTTAGTCACAGTATTTTTTTTTCTTATACGCATTATAACAACTATAATTAATAATATATCAACCAAAATTATCGATTTATTGCGGTTTTTGCTCATCTTATAATAATACTCAAATACGTTTTCTTTTTGGGTTGGTGCACATAAATAGGAGACACACGACGATATTCGGAATATCCGAATATAATATTAAATATATTATGGTCGTTTTAAAATAAATGTTATTACGGACTAACCATTATTACTAGTTTTAGCGTTGAGCTTCTTAGATTATCAATGTCCTTTAAGTGTCCGATAAAATGATAGAATGACTTTAGTATGTCATCTCCAATTATACGATCTCGTACGTACAAGCATCTTTTGGTTTAGGTAGGTACATGCGGCAGATGGTGAAAATGTCATAAACGCTTTTCCGTCAAGCGATACTTAATACAACATGAACAATAATTGTACCATCTGTCAATAAAAATTGTATACTTCATCAGTAGAATTTACTATAACGTCCACCAACGTCCACGCAATTACTTATATGCCGAAATACGTCTGCCAGTCTCTGTGTGACTTTCTGGGCTAGATCTGGCGACACAATACATTTATTTATTTATTTGTTATTATTATATTAGTTTTTGTTTTACATTTTCGGTGGATGACGATGATTAGGCCGAACCGGACGACTTACCGAAGTACCATGTGTAAAATCGAACAAACGCCATAATAATAATGGTGAACCAGTAATCTCTGTTGGCCAAAAGAAAAACGTACACTCCAATCTCTCGGATTCTGGCTAAAAATACAGGTAGCCACGAGTATTTTTTGACGTAATTGGACAAGTTTTTGATAGCTTTCCGTATCAGTTCACCCTGTAAAACCATATAAATACGATGAAATAATCGAACAACACATTTAAATCTAATTTGATGGCTGGCAGCACAACATGTAGGTTACTACTGTACTAACTTGTACTTATACGACTATCTTAATGTACCTAATATATAACATTATTATTATACCGAGGTTTCACTTTATAAGGTTAGGGAAATACCTATTTTAAATATTAGATGTAAAAGTAAACTATACGACAAATTGTACTAAAAAACGGTGATAACTAGGGCAGAGAAGTTATAGGATTTGCATGTTTTATTCTGGGCCTCTATTTTATAGCAAACCAAGATATAAATATAAGTCATAGGCCCCACAGTTGAAATCTAAAATTTTTTTTTGCATATTTTTGCATATTTTAAAGATTTAAAAAAAAAATTGCATATTTTGTTATTTTGTGCATATTTCATGCATATTTTACATAAAAACTGTATGGTATTATTATATACTGTATATTATATATACATTGTACACCACCCGATGCCCGTGTAAACTATGTATTATATTATAGGTACCCACATATTTTAGGTGGGCTTTCGGATAATGTTATCGAAGATAAGATTTGACAGATGGCATTTAAGTATCTATATTAAATTTTATATTAACATTATTATGTGTCCAGAGTCCACTGTCCGTCAGTAATCTTGTTAGTATGGTGTTAAGTGTCGTTTGATACGAAACTGAGTGCCGTTTGTTGTGTTTTCCATGCTTACATTTTTCTTTTAATATATTTTCTACTAACAATGCCAAAAATAAATGCAAATATATTTAACAAGTATGTGAAACAGTTTGGTGAAGATACATTTGCTACCGATGGTACTATGCTTTATTGTAAGATAAAACTATTTTTGTATTAATATATTTTATATTTATTTTAAGGATAAATCCAAAATTCGAGTTTGAAGAAAACCATACTAACAATCGGCGATCATTCGACGTAGAAAATATTTAAAATAAAATTAATTGTGCAATGCAATGATTTATATTATATTTCTTTTATATCTAATTTTTTTATCTTACAAAATATAATTTAATTTTTTTGTGCATATTTGCATGCATATTTTTCCAATTTTACCTCCTATAACTTCTCTGCCTTAGTGATAACAGATTTAATATGAAAAATCATTGTTCTTTGTTTAATACATATAATTTTGTCCATATTTTAACTAAAAATGTCTATACAAAAAAATTGTTTTTAAATAATATGAAGTGGTCACTCCAATTTAACATCGTACAATTGTTTTCACAATCTGGAAGTTATAAATATTAATAATAAAAAGATAGAAATTCTATTTATTTTAGTTAAAAACTAATTATAATTAGCTGCATTTATATTCCTATCGTTCTTCTCAAGACATCAATACAGATTATTTTAATACAGCCAACGATATAATTTACGAATTTCCATTGTCTGATTTAATTTTACTCGATGATTTTAACATACCTTCAGCCATTTCTCCTATTACATTTTCTTTTTTTTCGATAATATTTCACTAGTAAACACAATTCAATAAAATAATATGATGAATGCAAAAAATAATATTTCAGATTATGTTATATTTAATAACAATTCAATTGAGGTATCATTAAATAAATATCCTGTTATTATAATGTTGATTCTTATCATCCTCCGTTAGAAAATAATTGTAATATAATAAGTAATAATGTTAACTTATTAAAGCATTAAACACTACCTAATGAATTGGTATATAATTGGTTTAAAGCAGATTATTGAACAATAAATGCAATATTAGGGTTAATTTATTGGTATAATTTATTCAATAACAATATTAATAGTAATATTTAAATTATTTATACCCAACTATTTTCTATTATTCTACAATTATGTCCCTACTGACGAAAAAAAAATTCATCATTTCCCAAATGGTTTAGTAATGAACTTAAGGTTTTAATTTAAGAAAAGTCCTAACTTTATTTTAAACGGAATAATTCACAATCACATTTTATTAAATTCTTATCTTTAAAAAATCAATGTAAAATGTTGAGAAAAAATGACTATAATAAATACTTATTTAATATTCAAAACTCAATAAAATACAATCCAAAATATTTCTGGAAATTGTTTTCCTGTTGAAAAACAGTTTTTATTTCATCAATATTTAAAAAAGGTGATCAATCAACTGTAACAAACTATCGACCATTATCTAAGATTTCAATTATTCCAATAACATTCACAAACATTATTAATTCAAAGTTATATCCAATGTTTCAAAATATTCTTATCAATAATTAAACACAGCTTTCAGCCGGCTCAATCTACTGTCACTAATTTGATTATCTTCAAACATTGTATCTTAGACTCATTCCTGATAAAATCACAAACAGATGTAATTTATACAGATTTTAATAAAACATTCGATCAAATTGATCATCAATTATTAATTCTAAAATTTAATTTAATTTAAAAACAAATATATAGTATTTATGAACATCTTCTTTCGTGGTTTACTTCTTTTCTATCAAACAGATTACAAATTATTAAATATAATAACTTTGTATCTTATACCCACCCTCGTTAATTCTAGTGTACCCAAAGGAGACCATATTTCTCCATTATTATTTTAATATTTCACTAATGATATTAATTCGGTAATAAAACACTCTAATATATTACGTCTAGCCGCTAAACTTCTACGCCAAAAACCATACAATTATAAATTATATTAACGATGCTTCAAAATTACAAACAAAATTAAATCATTTTTGTAGTTGGTGCTTACAAAACGGCATGGAAGTAAATCTATTTAAATGTTCTGTAATAATTTTTTCGCAAAACAAAAAACCCTCTTACATACATTTATAATTGATTAGCACATTCACTTAAACGTTCATCACTCATTAAAGATTCAGCCATTTATTTTGATACAAAATTAAAATCCAATAATTATATTAATAAAATTAAAAATAAAGTAGCTTTCAGATAGGTTTCCTTAAACGATGTTGCTCTGATTTTTATAACCTATTTGCTTTGAAAAATATATATTGCTATTTAGTTAGATCTCAATTGGAATATTATGTACTAATTTGGTCACCCCAAACACTATAACCTCTATTCAAACTCTTAAATCTATACTAAACTCTTTTTACGATTTCTTTCTTTTAAATGTATAGTAGATAGACCACTTCTTAGACCTTGACTTCTAGACCTTTTAATATGACTTCACTAAAAAATCGTAGAAATAATCTTATCTTAAATTTTCTATTTAAATTGCATAATAATAAAATAGATTGTGCTCCTTTACTAGAAAACCTTAATTTTAAAATTAAAACTGATAAAACTATAAACAATTACTTATTCTTCTTAAAAAACATAAAAACCAATTATTTACTAGATTTACCTACAAACATACTCATGTCAACTGGAAATTCTACACATTTAGACCTATTTGATTGTAACACAAATGGTATTAAAAACAGGTATAATTTAGCTTAATCGTATTATATACTACCAATTGGGAGTGTTGTCAATTTGTATTATTATATTGTTGTAATTTTCTTCTTTCTTTTTCTCGCTTGCTATAGTATTATATGATTCACTTATTCATTTTGAAACACCTTATTTATACAATATATAATTTATACATAACTAATAGTTAGTTTAACTCTTATTTAAATTTATCTATTGTACATAGATTGTAAATGGAGTTTTGCCTCATTTACTTATAATAAATAAATAAATAAATTACTATGGTTGAATCAATAGGATTTTGATGTTGAAACAACCCCTTCCCCTTACATTTAAACTAATTAACTAAAAATACCTAATACGTTTTTAATCTATTAGTACCTAATTCACACTATACAGTGCTAATTTTCAATTCACTGAAAATTAAATAAAAAATCATATATATAAATATATTCCTTTTTATTTTAATAAAACGCTTTATCATCCTATAATTATTATAGGTACTGTAAATTATTAAAAGGAATTAATTCTTTCTTTATGTGTTTTTCTACTCTTCTCGTACTTATTTGAAATTATATAGGTAACAATTTTAGTCACTCAATAAATATAGAACAAAATAAAAATATTTATGAAGTATAATAGTGTACCGTTTCTTACACATTGTAAAAATTTTAAGGTCAAAAATATGAAATAAAATTAGAAATTTGAACGGCAAAAAAGTTGAAATTTTTAATACAATTTTGTTAGGCAGTTCAGATAGGTATACAAATATAATAATCCATATATTTTAATATTTTAGTTATATATATTTAGTAATTAAATCACGTATAGTGTATACAATTTATTTGTATTATTTACAGTTTATAACAATAACATTTTAGTCAAGTAGTAAAAGAAGTACTTATAATCATGGTCCATGAATTATTAGAGACAATTTATTATAATTTTATAAAAAGGTTAAATTAATAATGTACTTGCCTACCTTAAATCCATATGACCATAAAATGTCACAAATGTTATGTATTCATGTATGACACTGTTATGACAGTCATGCGTTTAATGTGTATTTGGTACGTTTATAGGTAGGTACATAATATTATGCAGTATATCAATTTTATTTTTAGTGTTACGCCTCCATTATTTTTCTTGTTACTTCGTATAATAATATTAAAATAAATTATTATATTCGTAACATCGTATGATATTAGACTCTAATAATAATCTAATAATTAGATTGTCACAAGACATCTGCAAACACATAATATATTATTATTTTTAAAGGGGTACCTAATTAGGATTCCAATTTACAAATTATCAGACATCAGTTTTACCTTTTACTATGAAGTATGAACCGCGAATGTAGGTATCGGCTAGAATTTAATACAAAATAATTATTTGTAAGAATATCTAGGTAGTAGGTATACAAAAACTAAGAAGTTTACCATTTGTTAGTTTTTGTCGATCAAATATGAGTCTAAAGATTGTAAAAACATTTAGTTTATTGGCACATTAATAAAAAAACATCAAATAAATATCATCATTTATATCTACATCTTATTTTAAGTTCAGTAAAAATAAATAATAATAGTCTGAATTATCATACCAAGTATCTATTTTTTTTTCAGTTTATTTTGTTTCATTTTTTATTTTATTTTTTAACCTACGGCTATGTTTTATAATCAAAGGTCATATATTTATCAGATACCTATATATTTTATCAGTAGAGTAATTTGGACAACTGGCAATTAGGTTCAATTAAAATAAGACGGTTCTTCATACTGTAAGTACCCAATATGTTTATCAGCTCCTATCTGTTATCAATATATTTTATAACGAAAAAAAAATAATCTATTTTTGAACTTTTATTTATTTTTTATTAGTTATTTATTAAGAGGTTTAAAAAAAAAAACAAAAACATTCAATAAGTTTTATACAAAATTAAAATATTGTATTCTTTCAAATAAGACACTATTGAATTTTATATTGTACTTCACTGAGTTCACTTTACAGCTATTGACAAGTATTTTAAAGCCTGGGGTACAATAAATTGAAGAGTCTATTGTGGTGTTACATAGTTACATTTAAGAGACTGATTATGGATAAATATAAAGATTTATTAATTTAATTTGTTATTATTATTATTTACAAGTAGGTGGGTAAGTAACTAGCTACTTTTACCAGCTACTGTTGTTTTATATTTTGTTTTTACTAGAGCAAGAATTTGTTATGTTATAATTTTATTTTTTATTAGAACATAATTTTTACATTATTATGTTCAAAGTTTGTTATAATATACTGAGTGAGTTTATTAAAATAATACATAAGTACCTAATATCAATACTTTTATGTATGTTCATTTTTTGAATATAAAGACTCATTTAAACGTGCCCCGCATGGATTCAAAAGTACCCCTAGCTACTGTTACTTGTGTTTAATATTTTTTAATAAATTGTTATTTGATAATATAGGGTTTAAATAATTACAGTACGATGTAATATAATACGAAAACCTAACTGGAACATTACAGTTCAAATTAACTAAAAAAAAATGTAATTTTCATTCAAATCTGTCCCACTCTCCCCTAAATTAAAATGTTATATTATTTTATTATAAATTAGTAAGTACACATTATTTACAGTCAAAAAACAATTTTTCTTTCTCTTTAAAAACATAGCTTTGCCGGAGGTCCCATTAATCACATTTTTTTTGTTTTTTAAATGTTTTATTATTTTTATTATTTATGGATTTTTATGTAATTTGTGATTTAGTTTTATAAAATAGTTAACTTTTGTACACAATTAATTGAAGTGTAATTTTTCAAATGATACGTCTATCTAACTTGAAGACGAATATTTACAAAAAAATAAATCAAACAACAAAAGTATTATTAGTTAATAGAAAATGTAATAAATCCATAACTTATTTTTGATATCATAATATATTTAATTCAAAACAGTTATTGACAATTATGTAAATGTTTGTTAATAATTATCAATGTAGTTAATTAATTTCCTATTACTATTATTATTATAACCTACTTTTTAAAAATAAAATAAAATAATATGTATACAAATAATTCATATGTGTGTGTGGGTGGGGTGTTAAAAAATGTACAAGGCTTGAAATAGTTTAAATACTTAAATGGCCAAGAGAGCTGATGGCCCTTGCTACGACTCTACAGTTGCCTCTTTTATTATTATCAATATTTTTAATATCCATCATAATTTAAAATATTTAAATGAAAACGCTTAAAATCACATAAGTACCTACCTAAGTTTTATCTATGTTGTATACTAAAACTCGAGCCTGAGTATAAACGCGTTAAAAAGTTAAAGTTAAGTTAAAAGTTAAGCTGATTTTAACTCTTTAAAATGTAATTTTCATTAACTTAATTTTTATTAAAATAAACTTAAAAAATATTGAGTTACTTTTCGTCAAATCAAAATTAAGTTTTATTATTTTAAACCATGTACCTAACTGGCTATTTAAATATTAAAAAAAAAAAATAATTAATTAATTTAAGTTAATAAGTTAATTGTAAGTTTTCATATACCTACCTTTTAACTTAACTGAGTTAAAAAAAAAAAATACGATAACTATTAGCATTAAACTTTAAAAATGTTTTCTATCAACTTAAACTCAACCCAGTTAAAAATTATCATTAACTTGCCCAGGCTTGCTAAAACTATACCCAAAATCAATGGCGATTGCAATTAGAGACTTAAAACGTGTTGGAAAAATTATTGACTATTGCCTATATACAAGTATCTTATTGACTTAAGTATCTATTCTGTTACTTGGCTTTAAAAAGATTTTCAAAAAAAAAAATTCAAATTTATGATTTAACATTCGTCTCGAAATAGTAAAAAAAAAAATACAAAATAAAAATCTGTTGGGAAGGTCATAGAATGGTATTTTTATACCCTCTAAAAGTATTTGAATACGTTATTTAAGTATTACCCAACCATACAAATAGAACCTCGTCTTTTTTTCATTTATACCTAGGTACTCCTTAAACAGTGAAACAGTGAAACAATAAAACATATTATAGCCTTATATATGCACAATTCACTTTATACGGGCCTATAACTAATGTAAATATTAATTTTAAATGTAATGCTACTCTTTGATAAAAAAAAAGGACCTAACTATATGTGAGTATATTTTATATTTATTTTAAGATATATATTCGTATATATTATATACCTAATCTGATTTTTAAATTAAAGGTAAATGGTCTGAAACTTGAAAGATCGGAAAACATCCAAAAAATTATTTTGAAATATCTATAGGTACCTACCTACGTTTATACATTATAACATAATATAATAACTTTTAACGTATATAGGTAAGTATATATTTTTTTAATTATTCAAACAACATTCAAATTAATTTATTATTAGTGTATTGACTATGGCTCATATGATAAGTATACTTACCTATAAATACATATCATACCTATATTATAGAAGTCATAACTCATATAAAATTAATATAATTGTATACCAATCTGTAATATTTAATCATAATTTTTGGTGATAATAACATAATCATTGTCCATTAATATAATTAATAGGTAGGTACATAATGAAAGAACTTTAATATTTTAACGCAATAAATGTGTATCTACTCATTTACGTAACTTTAAATTTTCAAATGGTAACATATAATAAAAAGATAATGAGTTAATAAGACTATTTTTTTTTTTTATGAATTTTTAGCATTAAAAATTAAAAATTTCGTTGTTTTGTCTCACTCATTTATTTTTATAGCAAAACATTAAAAAAAAAAGGACACTATAGTCTATAGCTTCTATAGTATACCTACTATATGGTAATATGGTATATACTTGCTAGATACCTATATATACATATGCATTTACTTATTTACATTTAATTATAAACTGTAGGTTAGTTATATGGATATATTATATAACTACTCGAGTATACAATTTTAATATTTTCAAAAAAGATATGTATAAGATCTTAAAACATTTAGTTGGCAATCGCTATTCTTTGCACACATTTTTAAATTAGAATACAAATTAATTATTAGCAATCACGACTAGAGATCCTATTTTACCCAGCTATGCGCGTGTGTGGGTCGAATTATTATATAGGTACATGTTCGGATTGATAAGACAAGTTTTTTTTTTAGATTCGTGATTACCTGATAACCGGTTTATATTATATTCAGTCTTCAATTGAATTGGAACCAGAATAGAACTCAAACGTAACAATTACGAAATGGTCAAAGAATTTTATACAAGAAGTATAAGTAAGGAATATGGTTTTTAGTAAAATATTGTAGCGTAGTTACCTAGGTACCTAACTATAGGTCGGGATAGTATTATGATTAGTTATGGAGAAAGTCAAAATTGATTCAAGTTGATGAGAGTTAAAAATGAGCTTTAAAAAGCGCCGATGACAACAAAAAAAAAATTAGGAAAATGGGAATTTTTACCCAAATTCGATTTTCGTGTAATTCTAAAAAAAATTACCGTAGTTACATGACATTTTTACTGAATTTTGATATTAGCATTTTCCAAACACGTTAAAAAAAAACTAACTCATGTAGAGCTATATATTATGTATAGGAATTTTATTCAACGCGTATAAATCTAAACACTTTTTTTACACAGGAATTTTTGGCATTTTATAAAAATATTAAGTTAATACTATACGCCTCCCGAAATAAGTGACTGGATTATATATTTCTAAGTAATAATATATTATGCAGATATCAGTTTGTTGTTTTTATACTTATCCTATACTATCCTTAGTATTAACTATTTTTTACGATTTTTACAGTCAGTGATGTCAGCTGCAGTGACGAAGAAGCTGTTATTGTCACAAGCAGAAATAATTCGTCAACAGCATCAGAATCAACAGTTTTGGAGTTAAAAATACCAATAAATAAATGGAAAGTCAAGGAGACATCTACTGTTAAATGTAAGTACCACCATATTGTCATGATTGGTCTATTATAATAATAATTATTTTACAATAATTAGTTAGTATTTTTCATAATTTTTCACCATTATGTAATATTATTTAATAGTGAATTTAAACATTTAATAAAAATATGTAAATTGTTACCAATTATTAATATGTTACATAAAAATACGATAGAAATAACAATTGAAAATTGAATTACTTTTCTTAAAATATATATACTTTGTAACATAGGTGAAACTTAATTCAACCTACCAGCCGCTGTATTACTATACAATATAATTTTATAAAATAGATAACATAAATTACCATACATGGCGTTATACCGTCTTTGATTCAGAATCGTTTTTCGAATAAACTGATTTTATATCAGTGTATAGTAGAATAAAAAATAAAAGAATTGAGGGGGGAATGGTGGGGTATCAATAGTTATACATAATATGTAATAGATGTAAAATAAGCATAGATAACCAGTGAATTTTATGAAAGGAGTTCTTTGTGTGTGTGTAAATGTACTCTAATACAAAATACTGTTATATTTGTGATGGGTTATAGAATAAAGTTCTTGACTCAAACGGTTGTAAACGTGTTATCACTTACCTTGATTGAAGTAATAATGCACTCTTGGATTTTGGTGTACTGGAAGTTGTCTCGGTTGATCGTAATTCGATGCACGTTATTATTGCAATATTTAGTTAACCATGTATGTCTTACTTCTAAAATTTCGTGTAGGTATGATTAATTGTCTTATGATACTTGAGATTTATCGAAATAACTTGATTTATTTATAATAAACTACTATTATTTATTTAATTAATTTCACACGATAATATTTATTTGTGATACACGGAAGTATTCAAGATATTTTATATGCTTGGATTTCATAGTTTATTTGAGATATAAACACTTCAAGGAAGCATTCACGAAGATATCCTTTCGAATACTTTTGAATCAAAACCTCGACAATGTTATATTTATAATAAATATGTTCCAAAATCCAATTCTTAAGAGAAACGATGTTTAAACAATAGTTTTCAAGATGTGATTAACTTGATTGCAATTCGTTAGAAATAGTATAATTAATTTATGAATTATGTACTTTGAATTTATAAGTTTATAATATTTGATTGTAGTGCATCGTGGCATTCAGTATAGTTGTGGGTGGTAATATTTACGGTATTGTTAAGTACTTTCGATTTTATAGTTTATTTAAAATACGAATATCTCATTGGAGTATTCACGACCATATTCTTCCGAATATGACTGTAACGCCACCTGATAATATTGAATTTTTTTTAAAACCCAATCCTTATGAAGAGCGAAGTTTAGATAATGTCTTTAAGGTGAAGTTCACTTGATAATATTTGATTAGATGTAATATTATTAATTTATAAATTGTTTAAGTCTGTAAATTTATACATCAAAAGAGTAGATAAAGATTGTACATGTTACGGAAAAAATCGTATAGGCAGTGCATAAATAATAAGATAGTTTGTTTGTTTGAAAAAAAATCATAAAACGTTAATTTTAAACCAATAAAACCATACCTGGTATATTAAACCAACGCAATAGTTAAACTAAGTCTTAAAAGAGTGAACAAACGATAGTAAGTTAAATTTTTAAGATTGAATAAAATCGTGTGAGAACTCTTGAAGCGCACTCTGCTTGTGGAGATACTGCTCTGGTTGCGAATGTTAGGTTGCCGTTACATAACCCCTCTTGCGATCCGGCAGCATCACGTGTGCCGACCGCCCGACCTTGAAACTTACGTATTGACGCGTGTCTCAGACGCTTGTGTTGAGATTCGAGCAATGACAAAATATATCTTTTGTCGTGTATTATTGTTGAGGTAAGCACGTATGACTTATTCTTGTTTGTGCTTGTGATTTGCTTCAAAAAGTAGGTGTTTGTGATTTTCTTGTTCTTGTGACTCGTTGGTTGACATAGATTCGTTTGAATGGTACTTGAGGTAAGGTGTATGTTTTTGTACGACGAGGGATGTGATGTATAAAGCATTTTTAAATTGTTAAGTTTGTGAGTTAATATTTTTGACTTTCCGTTCTTGGTCCGTAGACTTATTTTTCTATCGTGTGTTAATATCATATCAAATTTTGTATGTAGATTTGGATGCTCTGGCTATGTGATCAGTCTGGAACACGCAGCTGTTTTATTACCTTGTTATTGTAGATGATTACGTTATAATATGATAATTATTTGTCTTATCTCTTTCGATACTTGCCGTGGAATGATCTGAATAGCGTACCTAATTACTTTTTATTACCTTGTTTCTGAGGAATGATTTATAATCTAATTTTTTGGGTTTTATTTCTTTAAATGCTGGTTGCGGTCATTAATTGTTATTGATTTGTTTTGACGGTTTTTTTTTTTTTATCATATAATAATTTATTTACGCGATATTTTCTTAGTCTCATTATTTTTTGTGTTTCCATTTATGGACATCATTATTGCGTTGATAGCTGTGAATTTAGGTAATTATAATATTTTAATATTAATAAATTAAGAGTCACATTTAGAAAAAAATTATTTTATATTTTAAAATGCGTTTTGGTTTTCTACACTTGTATATGATCATTATTGGTTTCAAATAATGTAATGTATTTACTATAGTACTAATAAGTAGAAATATAATATAGTACAAGTGAGTTTAAATTTAACACATCCATTACCAAGGTACTTTAGGGCCTTTAGGAATTTGCATATTTATTTAGAAAGCGCATATTGAAATACCGATTTGATAAACATTTGATCCATATAATATTATGTTAATGTAACAGTTATACAGTTATCATATATATATATACTATAGTACATATATTTCAAACACAAAATTGTTGTTGCATAATTTTGCATATTTCGTAATTTTGGTATGAATTCGCATATCATAGGTTTAAGAACATTTATATGCATGTTTCATGGATTTAACGAAAACATTTTTTTTTTTATAAATTTACAGTTCAACAAAAAATTAATAGATTATGACAAATTGACAACCAATTAATTCAAAATTAATTAATTCATCCACGTCTAATTTTGTAATGCTAGCGGATGTGGAGCTCTGTATACTATATGGTAAAGTTTGGAAAATCACTTAGGGCCGTTATTATAATGCCTTAAAGTTAACGGGCAGTTAACTGGCAGAATTCTGCAAGTAATAAAATTTATTATTGTTAGCGTTGACCAACACTTAACCGGACATTGTATTAACGGCTCTTAGTCCTTTACAGTGGCTACCTAGTGGATTTGATTTGTCTTTTAAGGTTGGGAATAATATCCTTTTAGTCCAAACTATTTACCCGCTTAGGCCTATACAGAGAGAAAAATTCATGTATCCAATAGAACAATTTGGAGGCCATAATTATAGCTTATAAACACTCTGAACTTCTATACAGATTTTTGAAAAAAAATATTATTTACAGATATAGTTTATGACATCTAGGGAGATCATTGCCACTACGCCCTCTCTAAACAGCGCACCTTGTCCTTTATACTCAAAAATTATTCATAAACTATGAACACAACACTGCATAAATGTGTAATGTAATTTCGTTACTTATTGATATTTTAAAACGAAAAGTTAATTTTTTATATTATTCTATTATATTTAATGCACACTGTAGACTATAGTAACAATACTTTTGTTTTATATTTTATTTTATTTCAGAAGTACTCAATAATCTTATAAATTGATTAGTACTGGGGTGTTTATCATACCTCATCAAACTATACACAATAATCATGAATTAAAAAAAATATATATATATTTCTGAAATCACTATTTTTATATATTATTAATTAAATTTATATTTATTGCAAACTATATATTGTTATTTCTATATTTGTGTAATTTACGTCTTTTGTGTTCATAGCTTTTTGGATACAGAGTAAGTTTAGGGAACACATTTTGATGGGTGATATAAAACTACATATAAGTATTTTATTTTGAATTAATTTTGTAGATGAGTTATAATAAATGTAAGAAATGTAAGAAGTATAGGTAATTTATATCATATAATATTTAAATATACCTAATGAATGATTTCATAATAGAATAATTTAATAAAAATCGTTTCATAGCTGGTACCCTCAGTAAAAAGTTAATAAAATATTTATATTTTATATACATTTTCCCAGATTCAGGATCAAATTTTTTTTTACTAAAAAAATATGCAGTGTAGGGTTAAACAAATAAAAACTTTAGAAATAAAAATAAATTGTATGTTTCAATATAAAAGTTAATAACAAAATAACATTAAACATTTTAAAATGTATATTAACAATATCTCAGAAAAGTGTACTTTATTTATAGGTGGGCCAGTGAGAGACAACACAATATTGTGTGATCATTTCAATTTAATAATGATCAAAAACAAAGCATACGTCTTATCAACTCAATATTCAGGCTATTTGATCAATGATTACATCTTACAATGTATACAATTATTCAATAGTTTCCAAATGATAAGCTAGTAACACTGCAGTGTTTACAAACCTTTCTGTTTTTAAATGTTTTATATTCCCTTACCTAATACCAAGAGTACGACGCTGTGTTAGGTTAAGTTGCAAAATATTGGCATAGGTTTGGAGTGAATCTGGTAAAGTGGGGGGGGGCAACTTCACAGACGTCATATTATGATGTTTTTTAACACATATGTAGCTATGCGCATATTTTATTACTTTTTAGCGCATAGAGTTTCGAACCTTGTCCATTACAACTTCTGACCACTCTGTACGTACCTAAAGTACAGCTAAGTAGTATCCACTTGTCCACTTTTTAAATTACAAATTTAATAGGTTACCATTTGGAACTTTATCATAAATACTAATACTGATCATATTTTTATATAATTATTTCTGACAACAGAGCATTATACATTTAAACAAAGAATAACAATTTTAGCCATTAGGTTATCGTGTGACCTATCCAACAGTCTGTTCTTCATTGTTGAAGTCACCTCACCACACCAGGACCCGCTTTCGCCGATTCTACGGCTCCCATCGCAGCAGCAGCAGCAGCCGACCGTTGTGATACACCATGATTACAAACCTCCGCAAGTGTTACCTCTGGACCTTTCTAATAAAACGTCTTACAAGGAGTACACACGCCACAACAAATCTCACAAGTGTTCAAAGTGCCCCTACTCTACATGGAATAAGAGCATCCTTAAGAGGCACTCGCGCGTCTTGCACATTTGAACTGTCGTCAACATCGAAGCACACGATAATATATTATTAGTATTTGTTTGTACATTTTGTAATCACAAACGACTAGAATTTTTAGTTTTATTCAAATATGTATAAATCCATTCAAGGTCCATGTTTATTAAATATATTTATTAACACGATGTGAAGATATTCAATGAGTCTTGCGAGAGCTGTCTATGATAGTCATTACTCAATACTCATTATGCGTCCAAAACGCCACCGCGGCCGTCCGTATAGATCACTCTTCACTGGTCATCATGTAGCAACTATTCACTATAACTATTTGAATAGTATCAAATTAATATAATTTTTAAATTGTAAAATTTGTATTGTACCCAAACATTACTATCTGAAGTTATACATAGAAGGTCTGTGGCAGAACAAATGCCATACGAGATCCATGTTTTTAAATTAAATACAGTCGAGTCTCGATAACTCGAATGTTAAGGGAAATAAAAAATTAATTCTACTTAATATGTATTTTTTGAGTTAAATAACTCGAATTAATTAAAACAATTTCCTAGGGACAAAACAAAATTCGAGTATCGAGGTTCGAGTTACCATATATTGATAAAATCTTACAAGACGGAATTCAATAAGTCTTGCGAGATCATTCGTTGTCATTATTATTAGTATTACTAAAATCGAAATCGATCATCCAAACCGCCACAACAGCATTGAATTGTGATTGATAATTTATTGTCACCAGTGAACCAGTGTACATTATTTTTCAGTTCAAAACTTAAAAATGTATAAAATGTTCAATTTTTAAAGCTAAGGATTTAAAATTTAAAAATAGGTCCCATGTAAGTAGTCTATACTGTAACCAAAAATTCTAAAAAATGTATAAAAACAGTTTTTTTTTTGTTATTATTAGGTGAAAATTTGGACGAAATTGGATATACGAATAATAACAATTTTAGTTTCGTGTAGTAATTTAAAATATTATTCGTGGGTACTTAGTACGTGGATTTGAAGGTTCCCTTATTCAAAGATTATCATTTATCAACCACTTTATACGTGACACTTTTGCATAAAAATTGTAATAAATACTTTAAGGTGACCTAAATACCTAATGTACAACACCGTCAACACCAATATAATAATAAGAAAAACAACAAATTTCAATCGATTTGGTTAATATGTCAGGGTCTTACGTGAAGTTAGTCTCTCATTGAGAAACAAGTTTTAACTTATAAATGATAAAATTACAAATTCAAAAAAATTGGTTGGAAATTCAAAACATTTGGTTTCAAATCATTTAGAAGTTATGTTATGAAGCGGATCAAAACCGAAATCGGAAACAAAAAAAATCAATACCGATATCCAAAATCCGAAATCAAAATCGAATTAGGAAAAAATATTTTCGGCTTCAAGCCCTGGTAAAAAGCGACTAAAAGTGACTTGTAGGAAGGCAGCAGCCTCTGCAATACTGGGTATGGGTGCAGGTAATCATTGAGTTAATGTTAGAAACAGCGACACACCAGATAAAAGTCAGAAAATACGGAGCCGTATGACTGGTGACTTCACTGCGATGAGGAAAGCAACGGGATTCCACTTCATTATTTTCCCCAGTTAAACAGTAATTTAACATCGATTCACCAATAGACTTCAGCAGGGTAAAAATTATTTCCGAAGGTAAAAAAGGAGCTCAAACGTGGGATCTACCCTTCATAAGGCACAAATCATGAATCCCTGTAGAAGAGGAAATGTAGAATGATAGGGACATGGAACGTAAGAATGATGCTCCAAACAGGCAAGTTAGAAAATATTATAATTGAAATGGAAAGATTGAAACTAAAAATATTTGGTTTGTATGAAAGAAGATGGCCAAACAGCAGAAATTTCGGTCTGACAACTATAGAATTATTTATTGTCAAGGAAAAAACGGACAATGCGGAGTTGGTGTGGTGCTACATAAATCTGGAGACTAATTATTTGAAATTATATCGTATAAAGTGAAATAATTATGATGATCTAATTGGAAGCATATCATCTGGATCTATTCATATGCCTACGTCAGGAGTTGATGACGAAGATGTTAAAGTAGAATATGCTGAAATAAAAGAATTACTAAAACTAACGAAAGGAAACGATAACGTTTTTATAATGGGTGACTGGAATGCTGTTGCAGGTGAAAAAAAGACGGTAGAGAAGTGGGAAACTATGGACAAGGTCAAAGAAACGTAAGAGGAGCCCGATTAATGGAATTTAGTTGAGGAAACAGTATTGTGATTGTAAATACACTGTTTGAAGAATACAAGAGAAGGAGATATACATTGAAAATGCCCAGCGATAGAAAAAGATTCCATATCAACTATATTTTAGTGAAAAATCGATTTAAAAACCAAGTCAGATATTCCAAAACTTATTATTCTGGAGCAGATTGTGTCAGTACTCAGTGACCATCAAATAGTGAGCATGAAAATTTTTGTAAATTTAAATAAAAATCGTTAAAATTGAAAGAAAACAAACCAACTATATTTATTATCTTTTATTAATTATCGGTTGGCGCTGTGGACAGGAATATTGTACCATCCCAATACGTCGAGTTGATTTGGAAGAATGGTATTTGAATAATTGTATACGAATAACTGTTATGAATGTTTATTTGACAAATAAATACATTTAAGTATTGATGGAAAATTATTCTAAGTCCACAATATTATGACTATAAAATATGGCCAAACGAGTTGTGACTTCTCTTAGCGGAGGTACTCGTGTTCCTTTGGTAGTCGGTTGTTCGTCTGATGAGCGCTTGTCCCGCAGCCTCTCTCGTCGAGCAAATCCCCTATCCCCACTATAACTTTTAGCATATCTATGTATGGTTATCTCATGGCCGCATTGGCTTAGCGTGGGACGCTGCAACACCGGATATCCCTCACATAATATATCTATTTGCGATTAGATATGGTTTTATTTTAACACACAATTCCTACTGGTTTATACTCAAGGTTATTTATTTATTAAAAAATAAACTATTACGGGCCTACGAATAGTCATGCGCTACAATACTATTATTGTACACGGATACTCGCGGTCACTCTATAGGTACTCATGTATAGTTGTATTATATAATATTAATAATTAAGATAAGTCACAGATCGCTACAATAGTATTAAAGACAAGAATGGTAAGTTGATTTTAGACACATTAGAGGAGGTGAACCGATAGCGAGAGTACCTTGAATAACTATATCAACGATAAGAATTACAATTTACAAGATATCAATGAAGAAAATGATGTATGCTCTTGTGGTGAACCGATACTAAGAGGTGAATTTAACTCCAGTCTCAGAGATTTGAAAAATAAAAAAAATAAAAAATTTTAATTAAAATAATAAATTTTTGAAATATCTACGTACACTTGTGAATTGTTTCTTTTAAGTGATTCTCTGGTCTGGAACCAAAAGTATAAGCTCTTGTAGGCATTTCAATAGGTCCTTCGTTCTCAGATGGAGTAAGGTATGCAAATATTTATACAAATGTATGTCAGAAATGCGATTGTCTGTAGAAGGTATTCCAGATTCAATAGATAATTGCTTAAAATTCATAGATACACTCAGACGTTCTATCCACAGGTGGCACAGGAACATAGCCGTCAGGCGATTCAAATTCCGTTTGAAACTATTCAGTATGTTCATTGTAATGTACGTAATAAATGAACAATTATCGGTAATTTTTACTTTAAAAAATGGAATAAATATTTAAAATATATTCAAATAATCAATTTATTTTACAGTAATCTAATTAAAAAGTTATACTTAACTAGCAAGAGACAAGTATCATACTGAATTAACTAACAGATAATCAAAATCTGGTAATACGCAGTACAAACATAAAGTCCAACTACTTGTCGCGTTCTTTATCACTATCAAATTGTATATAAAATAACTTTTCTTGGTATACAAAGATATTAGTGTTTTTTAGTATGTGCATCTACACGTTTGTCGATATTGAAGCAAGACTTTAGTGTAATAATAATATTACTCTATAATAAAATATAGGTACAACAAAAGAATAATTTACATTTTTTTTTTTAAATTTTATAACTATATATTAAGTTCTTTAATACTGTTTTAATTGAGGGTGCTATATAAGAACCTATACAATATACATATTATATATATATATGTGTGAAAATGGTAAAATCTATTACAATACTTGGCTCCGAAACTAATTATTCAATTATCAAGCAGTTTTCTTTTAATTAAAGAGGACATGTCGGAACAGGTCTTAAGCATAAATTTAATTCGATTAAGTTAATATTTAGTTAGTTATTAATTATTAGTTTGATTTTTAGGTGGATTATTTTTTAAAATATATTATACTTTAATATTAATAGCCGTATGAGAATAGAAATATGATGAAAACAAATTTATAGAATTAGACACGGTACAACACTCCGGGGTGAGAGGATGACCCTACTATATAATACAGACATGTCACATATATATTATATATATTAATATCTGTTCGTTAGTCTTTCTAAGACTCAAAACCGGCTATTGGTTATGGTTGGATATAAATTTAGCCCTATATAATATATTTGGTCAAAACCATAACATTTAGTAAAAATGGTATTCCTAAGTCTAATTTTTCGACCGTTGTCCCGGGAACTTACGCATGCACATCATAAAACAACGTTTTAATAAAACAGTATAATTACGCGCGCCCTTGTGGGTTCTGCAATCCACCGCAGATGTATTGCCTACCAGAAAATATAATCCTCGCATAATCACAAGTTTGTCTCGGGGACAACGCTGGACGGGATGAATATATTATAATATAATGGAACGTGTCCTGACTAAATCAGTGACTGATCAATGTGGAGCCTAAATAATAATAGCTAGAGATTTGCAATTTTCATGGTACCTTCGTACCACCATGTAAGTGTGCACTTGGACAGTAACTTCAAAAATTCTCATATTTTAAAGTGATGCTTGCACATATATTTTGAGATTCAAGATAATCAATGAAAAATTTTAAGTTTTAAAAACCTAATATAGGTACACCTAATATTAAATAATGAATTGAAAAAAGTTTCAATCATATAGAGAAGGCACTTTTACCGGTCAATGAAGTAGGTATACGAGATCAGCTGGTACCCAACTAATAAGATAGGCATTTGACAAATAAACTAATAAAATATATTATAATTTTTAC
Source organism: Nasonovia ribisnigri (assembly GCA_027563435.1). Lineage (NCBI taxonomy): Eukaryota > Metazoa > Arthropoda > Insecta > Hemiptera > Aphididae > Nasonovia > Nasonovia ribisnigri. The sequence continues at coordinate 68,734 of JANEHU010005102.1, read as the reverse complement.
ACTCAACGAATTATTACTAGTTCAAACAACAAAATGCATTTATCAATTTTTAATAAACATTAATTTATTGAAATAACAATAGTTTTATTGTTTTTACAAAGTTTTAATCAAATCTATTAATGATTTAATTAAAATTACAAATTTTCTTTGTTCAATTTACAAAATAAACATGTTTTGATTTGATAAAAAAAAATGTAATTTAATAAAAACAAATTTTATTTCAATAAAAATATCTTTAAATTGACAAAATACTTTATTCAAAATAAATATGACATTTCTAAAAATATTATATGTATGGGTTTTTTGATAAATCCCATCAACGGTCTCGCGCGCGACACACAGACACATACCCGCACGCATACAGTACAACGCCAATACGACGTCACCCGATTCTCGAATTTTCGTTTACAGTCATCATTAAATCCGTTTATCACTGTATTTAAAACGTTTGCTTCGTTTGTTTGTTTTGTTACCTTAGAAGTAATTTCTTATAAAATTGAATACAATAAACCGGTCGTAAGTATACAATTTGTTATAACGAATACCTACAATTTAACAAGGTAAGTGAAATATTTGTATAATTTATTAATATACCTTGAGTTGACAACTAAGGATTCTTAATCCATTCTTTTTTAATAACACAGAAACTTTCTAACTATTAAACCAAAAATGTTTTTTTATAGTTCCAACTGTTAATTCATGTAAATAGTTTCAATTCACTCTGAAATTTACTTTCAATAGAGCCGAACTATATTCAACAATCATTGTTTTAATAGTAATACCTAATATAGATATTTACCTATATTAGGTATCTACTTTACATGTTATACAGAAAACATTTGATTATTAACATTGATAAAATTATTTTGTACCTACATATATAATTCAAATTTTAGTTAGTTGAATGAATTAGTTAGTTTTCTAAGTAGATGCATAAAAAAATAGGTGTACTTGTTGCAGAAAAATTAATAAAAGTTATTTGGTAGATGACGGATAGGTAAAAATAAAATAAAATTAATAACACATAATATCTCTTTATTATAGATTTTAATACTATCTATGCTTATAAGTTGTTATAATGATTTGTTTTATTTGTAAACACAGTGGATTTACTTTTACAGGACTATTGGCTCATTATAAAATAATTCATTTACTAAAACCTTTAAGTTCATATGAATGTAGAGAAAATGAATGTACTCAAACATTTCCTAATTTAAATAGTTACAAAAAACACATTACTAGAAAACACACAATTAGACCTTATAATTCACCAACTCCAGTAACATTAACAAACAATTTGATTAATAATAATGTTGACAATGCATGTATAAATACAAATCAAAACGATGTAACAGAAATTCATGATACCTTAGCCACCATTCCTGACAACAATTGTCCAAAACCTATTGAAAATTATGATATTCTTGATTTAGATAATGCAATTAATTCATATCATATGTCTGCAGTTAAATTTACCTTGTCATTGCTTGATAACAACAACTTTAGTAGAAAAGATGTTTTTGAAATCCAAAGAAAAATTGAAAAATATATAATTAAACCTGTTGAAAATTTAATTTCTAGTTGCGCTCAAAAAACAGTGAAAGAACCAATTTCACTATCATATTTTCAAACGATTACAACAGCATTTACTGATACGTTTAATTTTTGCAATTCTGAGTTTTCTTTAAACAATTGGTTGGTTAGAAACAATTTATTTCAGAATGTTCAAGAATTTAATATAAATGATGAAATCAACTTAGTATCTGACTGTGGTGAAATAATTTATGGTGAAAAAACTTCAAAAGGTGTATTATTACCATTACATTTCCAATTCAAAAAAACTTTTGAACATAACGACAATTTAGCTAAGAGTTTATCACTTTATGAACAATTGATTAACAACTCTAATGACCAAACACAAATTAAACATTTTATACAAGGAGAGTTATGGAAAAAAAAAATTTTGCCTTATCAAAATAAAATTGTAATTCCCTATTTCATGTACATAGATGACTTTGAAATTAACAACCCATTAGGTTCCCATGCTTCTGTTCATTCCATTTCGGCAATTTACTATAGTTTTCCTCTGACTGATCAATCGAAACTTGTAAATATATATTTGGCAGCTTTAATTAAAGCTGTAGATATGAAAAATTTTGGCAATGATTCATGTTTGAATAAGTTAATATTCCAAATAAATGATTTAGAAGTAAATGGTATCATTATTGACACTCCATGTGGTACTAAAGAGGTTCATTTTATATTAGGATTATTTTTAGGTGACAATTTGGGATTAAACAGTATTTGTGAATTTAGTAGGTCATTTTCAGCAAATTACTTTTGTAGGTTTTGCAAAGCTGATAAAACTTTAGCACAACATTTATTCAAAGAAAATAGTTTATTACTCCGCAATCCTCTTAATTATGCAGATGATGTTAGGGTTAATGATTTAAAGCAAACAGGTGTTTATAAAGAATCGATATTAAATAAAATAATATCCTTTCATGTTACAAGTAACTATAGTGTTGATGTTATGCATGATATTTTTGAAGGAATTTGCCATTATAATATGTGCCATATAATAAACTATTATACTGAAACTGTCAAAATATTTTCACTAGAATTATTAAATTATAGGAAACAAAATTTTAATTATGGACCTATAGAAGTTGGCAATATGTCACCTATTATCAAACTGGCTCACATAAAAAAGTTCCACTTGAAAATGTCTGCCAGAGAGATGATGACATTTGTTTTTTATTTCTCGTTAATGGTAGGTGATTTGATTCCGGAAGATGATACAATATGGTTTTTTTTCTTAAATTTCCTCGAGATTATTGAAATTTTACTTTCAAATCAGATTTCTAATGGGTCAATATTTAATTTACAGAGACTGATAGAAAAACATAATTCTGAATATGTTTCTTTGTTTAAAGATACCTTAAAACCTAAGCACCATTTATTAGTGCATTACCCGACTATTATAAAGAATTCTGGACCTCCTAAACATTTTTGGTGTTTTAGATTCGAAGCCAAACACAAAGAAATGAAGTCATATGCTCATTCAATAACATCCAGAAAAAATATTCCACTGTCTTTAGCTAAAAAATTCCAATATAAATATGCAAATCAAATTCTAAATTCTATTTCCAGTGAAATAAATACTAATGAAATCCATATTAACAGTAGTAATTACAATGAACTTATTGCAAGAGTTTTAAATTTAACGAGTGACCAATTTTTATGTTACTCACAAATTCAGTTTAAAGGTACTACCTATAAAATAGGTTACTTTTTAACAAGATTTATTGACGAAATATGTTTATATGAAATTTTAGAAATTATTATAGATAAATCTAATTTCAAAGTACATTTTATTGTGCAACAAATTGAAATAGATTTCTTTAATTCTCATTTAAAAGCATACCAAGTAAACAAAGCAAAGAGTATCATATTAAAAACGATTCTGAGTCCAGATACCTGTAGTGGACCACCAGTTAATATAAATGAATCTTTTAGTGGTAATTTAATGTTGAGGGTTAAAGAGTACTATTCAGATTAATATTGTTGTTAGTACTATTCTTTCATTATTATTAATTCCTATCTGATTATTGATTACCTATTTTTTTTTTTTTTTGTAAGTATATTTAGTGAGTAGAGGAACATCTGAATATATTTTGGTTTTATTTTTAACTTTTTTCTTAGATAAATACATTTATAAGGTAGGTAAATAACTTTAAAATAAAATTATCATGCATTATATATTAAAAAGGTAATTTATACAAGTCCCTAAAATAAAATCCCTTAAACATTTATAACCTATTTTAGAACATCAACATGAACGACTCAGTAAATGAATTTGATGTAAATGAAGTGAATGACTACATTATTACAGAATTAGCAAGTAATCAATCTATTATGAATATGAATGCCTCTAATTCTTCTCTAAAATTGTCAACTTCATCTCTTACTAGTACATTTCCAGAATTTCATTACGATGAACAGTTAATGAATTTGCTTACAGAATGGAAATTAGATTTAGTATACACAACTTGCATAGGTAAAATTTTATATAATTTAAAATATGTTTGAACTAAACGTTTCACTTTAATGTTTTTAGAAAAGCAAATTGATTTAGAGGCTTTACAGTACATGAAAGACCATCACTTTCCAATTTTACTGTCAAACTTTCCGCTAGGAATACAAATAAAATTTGAACATCATGTAAAACAATATCAGCAATCATGTAAAGTAAATAAGGAACCACCAATATCGAACAAGTTACCTATGATTCAAAATATAACTGGTCAAATATCCCATGCAACTGATGACATACCATCAAAAAACACAGTATTTCAATTACATAGTGTCATAACAAGTAATCCTAATGGTTCATTCATTTTGGACTACTTTTCAAAAAATAATGTTTTAAATGAAAGTTGTCGAAATATGTTAGTTGAGATTATTATTTGTGATATTATCAAAAAAAACTCTTCAATGACTGTCGGATTGGCAAATTCCATAGCCAATGCAATTGTTGGAACTTTTCATTCCGAAATTAAGGTAATATAAGTCTTAAGTAGTTAATAATATACTTATTAAATAAATTAATTTCTATTGTGATTTATTATAGGATACATATTTTTTTAAAGATGCCATGAATTCCCCAAAAGGTAAATTATATACAAAATATTTTAACACAATTCGATCAATGAAGCAAAGTGGATTAATAACAGCAACTACCAAAGAAAAGTCATCAAAACTTATTTGTCGCACTATGGATAAAAACAATCATATTCTTGGTAATATATAATAATTAGTAATTTATTCATGAATATGAGATGAGGGATTTCTCAGAGAAAACAGTGATTAGAATGTATGATTAGAAAACAGTTATTAGAGTGGTACTGGTATGAGTAATTGGTAAATAAAATAAAACTAAGAAGGAAAATGGCAAAATGCAGTACAAATAATAAAATCTAGGAGTGAGATAGGCTTAACAGCTTTCCTATACCTATGCGGCTATGCTTTATGAAATATAATTTAAAACATAATGCAAATTATTTTAATAGTCATAATTTATACAGCTAGTGAACCTGATTCTCAGAGTATATCTTCATACTTATATGATCAAGACTTAACTTGGCCTGAAACTGAAGATATCTGGAAGAAAACTATCAACTATCGACTGAATTTTATAAAAGATAACAATGCCGTTGAAATATTCAAGACATGGAGTCATTATACCATGCCAATGGGTTATAAACTTGTAAGATCTTAATTAGTACCTAAAAAATCACATAAAATATTCCAAAACTATATAATTCTAAGAATCTATTAAATAAAATGATTTTAGAATGTGTGTTGTTTAAGGAATCATAATTGCATTTTTAATTTACTGTTTATATTTCTAGGTTGATATTGATTTCCAGAGGTTATACCCAGACAATTCAAATTTTAGTTTAGTTTTTGAAGAATCCTCCAATAAGCTCATAGAAATATTGAAAGAAAGAGTAAAAGACGCTGCTAGCAAACAAACTTTGACAAAATTTAATGATACACTTGACAATTTATCGACAGGTAATAATTCAAATATTTTAAAGAATGTAAGCATATATCTACCCTGTTTCCAATAGATTGGTACTGTTTTTTTGTAAATATTTTATTATTACAGTAATCCAAAAAAAAAAATGGTGATGTCAATAATACACTGTTAAAATATGATTTCTAGCAATTTATATATACATAAAATCTACATTATTTTGTATGCCTACTTATAAAGCCAGGGTAGTCAAGCATTATACAATCTTAACGTTTAACTTAAAATACTATATTTCGATGTCGGCATGCAAACAATTTGTCAATTAATAAATTTAAAATTATAAACATTTTCAATTGGTCCCTTGTGCATAATGATGCCTGCAATTTATTTGTGTATTGTATTAGTTTTAAAATGGGTACATGTTTTAACAAAAAGTTGTTCATTTTTCAGATTCAAAAGTATTAATTATTATGTATTTGTTACATTGTATTTTCATTCCATCAACAAAAAAATCTACTCGTGATGAAAATGGGAGGAAAGGTTTTACTAAGTATAGTATACGAGACTCACAAAAATCATTTGTGATTGTGAAACCAACTATTGTGGACATGGAATCGACACTCCAGAAGATGTCTGAAAGGGGTGCGATTCAGCCATGTGTGTTAGTTGTTGGTTCATTATTTGAAGCAAAACAAATACTTGTGTATTTCGACAACATTAAGTACAAAATGTTTTCAGCAATTAAGGCCTTTGACATCTGTTTCAAAATCTTTCATGTTTTTAATGTAGAATACCCTATAGAGTGCAGTGATGTTTGGTTATTTATTCAAATTTTTTATTTTAAGATTACAACTAAGTATGACAAATCTAATGTTTTAATCAAACAAGTTATAAATGAACTGAAGTCTTAATTGTATAAATACAAGATGTATATTTATATATTTGATGTAAATACATATTTTAATATTAATGATAAATTAAAAATAATTTAATGTTTTAATTATTTGATTTTTTGTTCAAAATATATAAATTTAAAGTTGAATTTTTTATATAAATACGAGGAGTATATTTAAATATTTAAAATAAACACATAATTCTATTTACAATGAAATTGTTTTTTGGTTTTTTTTTTTTAACAACAAATATTTATGTTAAATAATAAATACCTATCTATTTTTTCCTAAACTCCCCCTTATAATTAATAAATTTGCAGGTAAAATCAAACAAATTATTTTGTCGATTCAACAAAATTATACTAGCAAAACAAAAATAAATACACAAAATGGTCCAGTAGATTCAATAAAATAACTTTGTTAATTCAACAAAATTATTTTATAAATATGCAATATTAAAAATGAAAAATTATTTAGTTGATTCATTAAATTAATTTTGTCAATTTAACAAAATGTAAATTTATTGAATTAACAAAAGTATTATCTCTTAATCAACAAAATTTTTCATTGACCGTATATTGATCAAAATATTGTTAAATCAAACCATATTTTTATTGATAATACATTGATATTTCGTTCAGTGTACCATTTGGTTAATGCTCCTCTTTAATTTATTACGTGTGGTACCAATACAAAAGGCACAACCTATTTCACATAACATGAATTAGTAATATAGTAAATAATAATGTACGAAACGGTGAAAAGTTATACAAGTACTATTTTTAATTAATTTCGAATTACAAACAATAAATCATTCTTTTACCTGCATGAATCAACTATCAACACGTAATTAAATTGAATGTTTATTGGAATTAATATACAATTTATATACTATTATAACTTGATAAATTATTTGTAAATACCTAACGATGGTTAAATAATATGTTATAAATTATGTTTTCATCGAAACCAAGAAAATGACTGTGCGCTATATTAATGCATGAAAAGGTTATTTTAAAGATAAAAATGTATGGAGTTATTGACAGGCGTCTTGTAATACTAATAATAACCTATCATTAAAAGAACGTCGAAAAAACGATAATTATTTACGATATTTAGTTTTAATTGTAAAAATGTTGAAACGAACGTGTCGGTGTCGTTGAAGCAATATAATAATTTTTATTTCCAAATTAAAATAAACTTTATACTTTTAGTAAATATATCAAATACAATGTAAATATGAAGTTTAAATAAAATATGTACTATGGAGGTATAATAAATTTCAATACATTTTCACTGAAGACATAAGTTATACATAATATTTAATAATTTTATGAAATCTGGTGTTTAAACGTTTTTAATCTCTTATGGAGCCCAATATTTCTTCAAGCGTTATTATTATTATAATTTAATTTATTTTAATAAGTGTAAGGAAATAAAATGTACAAAGACGGAATAACATCTACGTACGTGTTAAGCTACAACTAATGATTACCTATCATTTAATACACGAATTTTGGTTTTTTTTTTAAATTATTGCAGTTCTTGAATAATATTCTATATAGAGGCTAAATCCTTAGGACGTACCTACATATTTCTATAAGTATTATAGGTATCACTATTGAGGTATTGCAAAAGGTAATAACACTCATCAGTTCTGAATTTATACAATATTTAATTGTATCGTTAAAGAGTGTAATATTGATAGTGTAAAATAAGATTACCTGACACGTGGTAATTTATTCATATTGCACTTAATATGGTAGTTACCAGTCATTTCATTTTTAAGTTAATTTATACATATAATATATACCTACACAACAATATTAAAGGTAAATAAATTAACGACAATTTACGTACAACACGAATGATTAAAATTAAAATTTATTTTAATGATATTATATATTTTGAAAATTATAAAAAATGTATGCAAATATATAATATCTATCATAAATAAACGGAATGATTCCGTTTGGTTAGGATTGAACAGAAGGGGCTAGGCGATTCATGTCGAATCAGCGATTTTATTATTCTCAAAATCATCAACTCAAAAAAAAATCAAATGGTACAAGATAGCGACAAGCGTGGTTATGCCAAAAAGCAGTAAAAACGGCGGACGCGTAGCGGTACGGCAAAAACAACAAAACTAGAGAGCACGGGGCGAGCGAGTTCGAAAACGCATCGTTGATGGTGCGTCGTGTGTGTCGGCAGAGCGTCGCGAGGAAAGAGACGGAAAGAAGGCGGTATCGTCGCCGCGGTTGCACGTATCGCAAAAATGTCTATATAATACTAAATAGTGAACTTCCGCTTCGAATTGATGCCTCGAGGTTGATTGGCTATTGCATTGTATTTTGTATGGTAAATAAGATATACTATGATTTATTTTGTATTGCATTTTATTATTAAAAAAAAAAAAAATAAAATATTTTATGTAAAACATTTTACATATACAATTTTAATTTACCGAGACTGGCCTGCTAAGGAACATACATAAATAGCTACAAAACGAATACACTATAAATGTAATGCCATGGAATATGTTGTATATTCCTCATTTTTTCTCAATTGAATATTTTTGTTGATAATAATTCGAGTAAAATGAAATATAAAAAAGATTATCCAAAGTATAAAAAAAATAGAGGAAATGTTTGATCGCTTTTAAAATGGCAAATAAATCGAACAAAAAAGACAGTAGGAATAAATATACTGCAAATTTAATTTTTGTTTATTATTACTATTTTCATTTTAGATTCTTAAATGTACCTATTGATTTTACATAGTGTGTGTTTTTTATTTTGGGTCTGTCATCAACGTTTGGGTCATTGAAACTACTTTGATCTTTTTCGACAGTATCTTTTCTGTTGGGAATGAGAATCAAGTTCGTGCATTCGGGAGGTCAAAATTTAAAATTCCCGTGAAATATAAAAATGAAAATCAAATAAAATCGTATTTTTTCTACGTAAAATTGATTATTGGCAAAATCGGTTTTGGTTTTTGGTGTAACTCTAAAACATATGACTATATAGTTACCTATAATTATCACTGAATGTTTACATTAGAATTTTTTATGCACCATACAATTTCCAAAATATTTTGACTCATGTTGAACCATTTATGCCTGTAGCATATGAAACTATCGATTATTATTAGTTATTTTTCGATTAATGTCGTTAAAAATATTTTCGCCCGGTAAAAAACTTTGAAAATGGAATACTGGGTTCATCGTAAGTTTTTCATTCTGTAAATGTATTAAATATAAAAACATAATATAAAATATCCTAATCTGACATAAAATTTCCGCTCAGAATCGTTTTTCGTATGTCATTGTATTCAAATTTAATACTATCCATAATAGTGGCTCACTTGTAACTTTTTGTAGGATAACATCGATAATTTGACTTTTTTAAATGATTGTCAAAAGAATGACAACATACAGCAAAGCAGTACTGAATTGTTCGTAATATATTTTTAATATTACACCCTCACATTTTGAACTACTGATACAATTTTTCGATTATTATTTAGAAAAAATACTGATGATTTAGAAATGGAATGTAATATCTTATAGTCGACGTCAAAATATATTAATCACAACATACTCTACTCGACAAAAATTGGCCTTGGCGCACCATTGAAAAAAAAACTTTTTTAGATTAAGTAGGTACCTAAATAACTTTTATTAGATCAAGTATTTATTTTAAGAACAAATTTGTTCTAAACATATTATAAAATGTTCTAATTTAAAAATATTATGTAATTTTTTGACATATTTTTTTCTACGTATAAAATAAGTATACCCAGTCATAATGAGCAAATTTGAAAAATTGGATAAAAAGTCCAAGGTATGTTATTAAAATACAATTGTGAAACTATTGTTTTTTTTGTAGCAAAGTTCGACTGTTGTATAGTCGAAGATTTGTGGACATTAAACACAAATTAAATTTTATAAAGAATATAGTCTTTTTGATTGTACATTCTAAAATTTAAACCTCAAAAAATGGAAGAAAAAATGGTTTTTTCGGACTTTATTTCCAAGCGTGATTTATACAAATATGCAATAAAATCGTCATTATATCTAATGAGCCTAAAAAACCATAAACACTAAATTATCTATAAACACCGCTATTGTAATGGCAATTATAATACTGGACAAGGATTCACTCATTTAAATACCACGGCAGCGTTCTTAAATATTCCAAGTATGTCAAACATGACATATCAAAATATTCACTCTGACATCAAATCACACCGAAGTTACGGCTATAGAGGCGATGATGCTAGCGGCTAATGGAGAAGGTGAAATATTGCTAAAAAGGAAGCTAATGTGAATGAAAGTGGAGTAACACTTTTAAGTCTTAACTGTGTTTAACGGCGGTTGGTTGAAAAGATCATACAAAAGTGTTTATAATGCACTGTCCGGTGTATTAAGTATTTTATTTGATTTGATTTGACACCAATCGTTTTTAAGGAGCCGAATATAGGCAATTGCTATAAGTATGTGCGTGCGTTGCGTATATTTGTGTTCGTAGTTAAAAATCATAAGTGTGAGTGCCTCCACCCGCCCACAAGACTACTACAGCCCATGAACGGGACACTTTCGCACATGCAGTCATATGTCAACTTCACACCGTCATGCGCTTGACGAACATTTTTTACTATTTTTTTTTGTCTAAAAGTATCAATCTATTTTCAACTTTGCAGACTGTTTTAGTAATCGGAAACAAAATCCGAAAACATATTTGAATTCGCCATAAAAATTACAAGAAAACAACTCTATCATATTTTTAACTCAATATTACTGTTATATTAAATTTCTTAAAACTCCAAATTTCAAGTTAAAATCTGTAGGGTTTAAGTGATCAATTAAAATATCGTTTTCAAGTAAACTTTATGACGAATTCAAATATGTTTTCGAAATTTGTTTCTAATTATTCTAACAGTCAATACAGTTGGAAAAATATAGGTATACTTAGGTAGAAATCTCGGCCGTGTGGAATTCCCTTAAAAGATTTAATAATTTATGGCGTAGATCGTCAAACTTTAATTTTGAACATGGAAAATAAAAGTAAAAACTGATAATATAATATAATATATGATATATATTAATACATTTTTTACTGTGAATTACTCTATTATAATTCAACCGAAAACCAAATACTTCGAGAAATAAAACATTTATAGTATTAAAAAGTTTCACCTAATAATACAGTAGGTACCTATCTATAAGTATTTTTTAAAGTATTTTTGTATGTACTCGAATATTTGTACTGCTGTGTATTGAAATATGTATTTCAAATCTTTTTCAAAATAAGTAACTGTACTTGTACTCCAATGCCTTTAAATAAATGGCGTAGATCGTAGAATTTTCAGCAATACATTGAACAAGATACGCACAATTGTATTGACAGCACAAGAAAGTGATATTAAGCTAATTTTTCGGGTAACTACTCATTACACAGGGGTAAAATAGGGTAACTATACTTACCGAGTTTGCTATTTTTTTCGAATAATTCTGAAATGTCTTAAATCTTAATGGATCTAAGATTCGGTAAAAAATGTTCAATCCAGCCAATAAATACCTACATGTAAGAAGATAAGTTCCTAAAAATTGTATTCGTCATATTTGAGATATAACGGTATAAAGTTCATAAATGTTCAGTATTAATCCATTTTGCTCCGGTTAATTTCGGACATCCATATATATAAACATAGAAAAACGATGTTATCAATAAATGAGCGGTCAATTATTTATCAATTTCCTTAACAGAAAGATTCAATATTATAAAATATTAAAAACTGTTTTGTCCAAATTTGAACCGTAATTCCGGAGTTGCCCCTGCTTTTTACTGTATATTCTAAAAATGGATCTAAAAAAAAAATTTACAAGAGTCACAGGATGATATTTAAATTTTAAACTATGATTAAATATATTATGAGAACGTATTATAACAACCTAAATAAAATAAAATATATCAAATAAAATGTAAATATGAAGTGTTTTTAAACTATTGCAGTTTTTGAATAATTTTCTATATAAAGCCTAAATCCGTAAGACGTTCCAAAATATTCCTATTAGTATTATAGGTATCTCTATTGAGGTATTTCAGAAGGTAATAACACTCATCAATTCTGAATTTATACAATATTTAATTGTATCCCTAAAGAGTGTAATATTGACAGTGTAAAATAATATTACCTGACATGTGGTCATTTTTCATACTGCACTTAATATGGTGATTACCAGTCATTTCATTTTTAAGTTAACTTATACATATAATATATACGTACACAACAATATTAAAGGTAAATAAATTAATATGTTTATATGTTTTGTGTGTCTTAAAAATGTCAACAGCACTCATATGTGGTACTTTTTTATATATCTTTAACTGTACAATACGTAATTTATAATATAATATGCGTACCCATATAACATTATGTAAAAAAAAATGTAGACACTATATGTTCCATTAAATTATGATAAGAAAGTTTTTATAATTATATCCATTGCATATTGATTGCAATGTATAAATGTATACCTGTTTATATAGATATTTTCGATACAAGTAAATATCGTAACGTTTATTTAAGCCAAGTATAGTTTTTGTCATATATTTGTATGTTTAAATCAAATTGCTATAAATTGTTTCTAAGGCATCGATAACAAATTTATTATGTAATATGTTTTTTTGTGTCTTAAGAATGTCAACAGCACTCATATATTGTACTTTTTTATATATCTTCAACTGTACAATACGTAATTTATAATATAATATGTGTACCCCTATTACATTATGTAAAATCATATTTAGACACTAACACTATTTTAGTATTTAGTTCTATTAAATTACGATAAGAATGTTTTTATAATTATATCCATTGAATATTGATTGCAATGTATAAATGTATTATTAACATCTAATTTACAAGAATACTATATAAACAAATTTTCATTGACTCGAGTGTACTATCGTTCAATTTTTCTTAAGGTGTACCGAAATATCTGCAGAACGGAAAATGTATTGCCCTGTTGGTGGGGTTTAATTATTAATCTTTGTTATCCCACGTATAGTAAACGGCACGGATAAAGGTGACCTATTCGAATGAGAAGCTATAGACAATTTTTACTTTTATACTTTTACATTTTATTTTTTAGAGCATATTAGCGTTACCCAGGAGATACCGGCTCTTAATAGTCTCCCAAAAATGTGTATTATTTAATTTTTTACTATTAATATTTTATTTACTTATCTATATTTTTTCCGACAAAAAGTGAACCGATGTCATAAAAATAATTCCTTATATCGTTGTAAACTGTATACTCAGAATAAATGTATAAATAATATATATATATATATTTATATATAACATTATGTTGATGACGGCGTAATAAAGATTATAGTCTATACTAAGATAATAATCATAGAATACCTAATCAAAATAATATAAGTAATTGATATTAATTGGAGATAAAGTAAATGAGTATACCACTATTATAGATCATGTGTTCATAAAGTGTACCCCATCGTGTCTTGTATATTATGTGTATTGTGTACCCAAACGTTCTCTGATTTACCAGGTAAACATAAAAATACCTTTAATTTATGTGTCCAAACGTATTGTGTCTGTACCCAAACGTGTTGGCTTTTGGATAAATGTGACCAAACGTTTAGCGCCCAGTAATTTTATATTCATACATTATACATTTTATAATATATATTTTATTTAAAGCGTTAATTTCGCTCGAAATTAAATTCGTAAATTTGAATTTCCCAACCTCACTGATAATTATAATATTAATATTGGACTGGAGCTTTCCCTATTTGAAGTCTTGTGTGGATTTTTTTCAAAACACACAAACACGAACACACGTAGCAGATTCAAATTCGTAAGACAGTTATCTTTTAAATTTTTACCATCACAATATAATTTTTTTATCTATAAAAACATTTTATAATTCCAAAACACATATAAAATAATAATAGAACACTCTAAACCATCTAACTAACCAAGGCGAAATTCAGAAGGATTTGTTGCCGCGGGATGAAATTCGTGTGCAGCCATATAAATGACGATCAAACCCATTATAGTCGTCCGCACTGTCCGTCACCCAAACTGTACAAAGGTTAGAAACGAGTTCAACATACCATGAACTCTGTAGTCGAAACGTATAAATTAATTTACATTGTAGATAAGTATAGTTAAAAGTTGATACTTGCACAAGAAAAATAAAAATGAAAATGTGTAGTTGTTACTTGTTAGTTATATTATTGCGAGATCTTTTGATGTTTGACTGAGTGAGATAACCTGTAGTTAGCGGTTGTATAGTACGTACAACGGACGCACGGGAGATGACTGTACCCAGATAGCATTTTCGTAATGATAATATTTTATTAATATCATATCTTCATTATAGAAATAATGTTTTAAAATAAACATCAATAAATCATCAAATAATTATTTAATGAAATAATATTATGAAAGAATTAATAATATGACATCAAAAACGAAATAATAAAATAATATTCAGAATATATTATTATTATGTTATTAAATATTAATAGTTTAAATTTTATTTCGAATATATTAATAATATGACATCAAAAACTAAATGATTAAATAATATTCGTAATGTATTATCATTATGTTATTAAATATGAATTGTTCAAATTATATTTTGAATATGTTAATAATATGACATAAATAATGATATAATACAATAATATTCCGAAAATGTGATCATAATATTATTAAAATCTAAATAATTATATTACGTTTCAGAATAATATACAGTGTGATCACGATTTTATAGGTACGACTGAATATCTCAGCTGTGTGACTTTGTATTGAAATGGGGTTTTTGGGAGGTGATAGGGAGCACTTAAATACATATTTTCAGACCAGTTTAAATTTTTTAGCTCACTCGATACGCGCATGCGCAATACAACTTACTTTTTTTTAAATAGCATATCCAGTTTTTTTCCGCAGGTTCGGGTAGAGTATTTTTTTAAAACATTTATTGTATTAAAAGTTTTTTTTTCTATTTTAAAAACTGACCAAGTTAGAGTAAGTCGAAAATTGGATTTATGCATAATTCGTGTTAAATGATATTTTAATTTATAATAACCACTGGAAATAATAAAATAAGTGTGAAATAATTAAGCTTTATTTTTAGTGTATGATATTTTGTCAACTGTATTAAGTAAGTGTACCTACCTACTACAAAATAGTTATAACTTATAATAATAATAGTTATATAGTTATATTATTATAATAAAAAATAAAAATTATTAAATACATTTATCATATGAATTGTTCGATGTTTTCGCATCATAACTAAACATGATTCCAGTCATTTAAAAAATTCAGTCGGCAACTTCAATTTGGTCCTCACTTAAAATATAATATTATATGCAATATGCATATGCTATTTGTTTTTTGTGTTTTAAGTCTTGAAGATTGACAGGCGGATCTGCATAAACCGCATTATTTCCAGTGGTTATAAACGAAAATATCGGTAAACACGAATATTATATTATTATATCAACCAAATTTTTGACTTACTTTAACTTGGTCAGTTTTGAAAATAGAAAAAAACTTTTTATGCAATAAATGTTCAAAAAAAATACTCTACCCGAATCTGTAGAAAAAAACTGGGTATGCCATTTAAAAAAAAGTAGTTGTATTGCGCATGCGCGTACCGAGTGAGCTAAAAAATTTAAACTGGTCTGAAAATATGTATTTAAGTGCTCCCTATCACCTCCAGAAAACCCCATTTCAATACAAAGTTACTCAGCTGAAATATTCAGTGGTACAGCTATAATATCGTATTCACAATGTATATTATAATCAAAAAAAATTTTTCAGTAGTTTTCAAAGGCACCATAAAAAACAAATGAAAAATTAAGGAATAAACGGGAATTTTTAAGCAAAATTGATTTTCGACCAAATCGATTTTGGTTTTTGGTGTAACTTTAAAACAATAATTACCATATAGATACATGACATTTTGACTGAATTTTTAAATTACCATTTTCTACACACCATATTAGTATTTTCAAAATATTTTGATTTATTTATGGAAAAAGTACGTTTTGCATTGAAGCCCCTCAATTATTAAAACCAGACGACGCCGCGAGCATGACGGTCGACAGCGACGACACGCATTTCGCGCACCAAACGATTGGTTAAGTTTAATTATTTTCATAGTTTCTTTCATTGTTACTTGTGATTTCTGACTGTACCGAGTTGTGACTTTCCGTACGATATCACCACATCCATAGTCCAATAATATACGTTCCTTTCAACTTTGATTTGGCAAGACTATTTGGTAACTGGTAAGTTAAATATATACATTAATTTACAGATAATCTACTTCATTTATCATTTATTATAGATATAGTTAATAGGCAAATGTTAATTACGTGGGAAGGGGCGGACTGGGGTAAAAAATCGGCCCGGGCGATCATAGGTAAAGGCCCAAAAATTACACAAATATACATTTTTTAATGGCAATAGCTATCATTAATATTAAGCAAACCAAGCTACAGTTTTATAGATTGCATAAATTAGGTACCTATTGACAAAATAATCACGGTCCACTGGCCCAATAAACCTGCGAGGGCCCGCAATCATAACAGCCCAGGGGGCGATCACCCACTTGCCCTTCGGTCCAGTCCGCCCCTGTACGTGGTTAATAATTAACTGCTTTTAATTGTATTTATCATAAAATAGATAGGTATATTTTAATGTACCCATACGTCATTCATACAAATGTAAGTGTTTAAAATAGTTGTATAGAATTATGAATGACATTTAAATATTTTCTGAAATTAAAATTTTAAAATCAACAATAATAATAGGTATATAATATATAGGTATTACAATAATAAGTATAATAATATATACCTACATAAGTAACTAGCCTACCTATTTAAACATGTATTATGCATTCTGTATTTATTAATATAGCAGTATAGCGTAAAACAACATACCTACCTAAAATTGTATTTAAATAAAATAATTAAGCAATAGGTATAGGTACCTATAAATTATATAAAATTTGTTTTACCTATCAACTCTGACCTGTAAAGTATTCCATATTCAGATAAAATGTCATATCAAAAACAATCAAATCTAAGTAGTCGAACAAAACGAAGAAGAGTAGAAGATGAGTTACGGAATATTAATATCAGTGAAGATGTCATGGTGGTTAATTATGATATTCCTTCTTTAATTGTACCTAATAAAAGTGGATCACAATCTAAAAGTATAGTTGAAATTGATCTGCCAACAAATCCAAATGAAAATAATACTTTTATAAATTTAAATTTAAACCAAAATCAACTACAAGATATTACTGAACTAACTGATCATCCAATTTATGACTCGGCTGATGATGAAATAAAGTATTTATCATCTGAAACCGATGAAGATGATGATATACATTTATCGAACAATGACAATGAAATATCTTCTATAATATCATTAATTACACAATGGGCCATTACATATAATATTCCTCAAAATGCTTTAAGCAAATTATTATTAATATTAAGACAACATAGTTGCTTTGAAACTATTCCTAAAGATGCTAGAACTATAATAATGCTCTCCAATAATGCAAAACCTAATCTACGTGTGGTAGAACCAGGTAAATATCACCATTTTGGTATTGTCAATGGTATTAAAAAAAATATATCTGAATGTTCAAAAGATAATTTAAATATTCAAATAGTTGTGGGAATCGACGGATTGCCACTATTTAAAAGTAATTCTGAACAGTTTTGGCCAATACTAGCTTACATATATCCTAACAATGAGAGTGTATTTCCAATTGGAATATACTGTGGAAAAGAAAAACCAAAGGATAGCAATGATTTTATTAAAGATTTTATTGATGAATCCAAAGTTTTAATAGAACAAGGTCTTTATTTTGATAGTAAAAAGTACAATTTTTCCATTCGAACTATGTGTTGCGATGCGCCTGCAAAATCATATATTTTAAAGATAAAAGGACATTCAGGGTTTTATTCCTGCTCAAAATGTGAAATTGAAGGAGAATACTTGGCCAATAGAATTTGTTTTCCATATACGCCATCCACAAGATGTCCGCCAACAATAAGGACTCATCAAAATTATTTAGTTCAGTCACAAGAAGAACATCATGTAGGCAACACTTCTCTTTTAGCAACATTGCCAATGTTTGATGTAGTTACTAAATTTTCTTTAGACTACATGCATTTGGTGTGCCTAGGGACTGTACGAAAACTCATAATGTTATGGATCAAAGGACCAATTGGAATCCGACATCCGTCGTGGAAAATCGAAGAAATGTCTAAAGCATTGGAACAATTGAAAACCCACGTGCCTTGCGAATTTGCTAGGAAACCTAGAACACTACTTGAAGTGAGTCGTTGGAAAGCGACTGAATTTAGAAATTTTTTACTATATATCGGTATAATTGTAACTAAACCTATTTTACAAGATGAACAATGGAAACATTTTTTTGGTTTAAGTGTGGCAATGATAATTTTATTAAGTCCTGATTATGCAGAGTATATTAACGTTTCTCGTATACTATTAGATAATTTTGTTAAAAATTTTGAAAAAATTTATGGCCGTCATCTTATCTCGCATAACATTCATGGTCTGACACATATTTATGAAGATTATGTCCGATTTGGACCGTTGGATACTTGCTCAGCATTTCCATTTGAAAACTACATGTGCTCATTAAAAAGAATGCTGAGAAAGCCAAACAAGCCTTTAGAACAAGTTGTGAATAGATATAAAGAAATTTGTGACTTAAAATCAACCATAAAACTAAAAAAATCTTTATACCGGTTAGCTGGTTTGCACAAATGTGGCCCTGTTTTAGAGTATATCAAGACTGGAGATCAATTTAGAACCATAATATTCGAAACAATGAGTATTAAAACACATATTGAAGCTGACTCTTACCTTTTGACTCATGATCATAATGTTTTAAAAGTTTTGAACATAATTCAAAATAAAAACACTGAAGATATTATTTTAATATGTAAACAGTTTGAAAACAAACGCCCATTATTCATTAAACCTATTGAATCAACATGTTTAAATATTTATATTGTTAACCAATTATCAGATAATTATGTATCGTATACCATTAATAATATCAAAAATAAAATGATAGTTTTACCGTTTAATAACAATTTTATAGCATTACCAATAATTCATTCTACAAAAAAATTGTTATAGGTAGCCTTATGTTTATAATGTTTAATTAATAGACTTGCATTGTATTGTACAGGGTCGGGCAGTGAAAAGGGCGATCATCCTATATATTTAGATACAAAAATCGTCCTTTTCACTGCCCCACCCTTTATTAAGAGATATAGGAACCCACAAAGTTTTAGTAGTTTAAGTTTTTACGTTTGTCTTAATTGTATACAAAACATTACCCTATATATAGGCTCCTAAATATGCATTTATTATGTTTAGTATAAATTAACTTAAGTGCACATCCAATTGTTTATTTTATTTTGTTTTTAGATTTGTCTAGCTATTTATCGTTATACTACAATGTGGTGTGTAGTTGTTTTTAAGGATGATAATTCGGTTGAAGCTGTGCCTTCGCATTGGTATAAAAACCATAAATGCGCTTGGCCGAGAAAAAATGCTAAAAAAATGATAACACGCAGATCATCACCAAATATATTGGAATTTGATTATTTAGAAGCCCGTAAATTGAATAATAAAAGCTATGGTATGTATATTTGAATATAATGATAGAAATTGTTTTATGCTTTTATTAAAATATGGTACTTAACATGATAGGTTATTCTGTAGTATTAGTATTTGTACTGTATCTATCTGCATATTTATATATACACATATCTGATATTACAATATAGTAGATACCTCTGATTTAGTTAAACATACATTTTATCATGTAATTTATTTATTTATGTTTATAATAATAGTTGTACATTGGTTTTTGTCCAGACACTTATGCAATAGCTCGTAACAAAGCTAAAATATCTGAAATTACCTCTGATCTATCTACTACTGAACTATCTGAATCAACCCAAAACTTATACCATACAAAAAACATTAAAAAAAGGAAAATTGAAAAAAAGAAAAAATTGTATGATGAGGAAATGTGGAGTCCAGCTTCTGATGATGATTTAATAAGTAATTTTTAAAAAATCATAAATAATAATTCAAAGTCTAATAAAGTACTATATTATGTATCCCTTTTATATTTTAAGTTGAACAAGAAGATATCAATACAGCAATGGAATCCAATACATCTATGGAATTGAACATTGTGAATGGTAATTTCCTATATATAAGACAATCATTAATACTACAGTTAATATTATACCAATTAAGAATGATACAATTTTATATAACATTTATTTAATAAAATTTCAGTTACACCAACTGGTTCAACATTACAATCAGATAATATCCCCAGTGGAACATTAAATGTAAAAAGAAAGCTAAGTTATTATGTAGAACATAGTGTACCAGAGTCACCAAAAATTCAGAAAGGTAGTAAAAAATAAAAATACTTACTATTATTAATAATATTAGTACATGTAATTATAAAACTAATATTTAAAACATATTAAGTTTTATAAATATTAATTCAACTGGAGTCCCTATCCACATACTATTAAAAATGTCATGCTTTGTTTTTGAATTATGTCTGTGCAAGATCAATTTGCGATAATTACCCCAATTGTTATTGTAGGCGCCCAACACTATGGGCTCCCGAAGGACCACTCGGTAATGCCCGAGAACAATAAGTGCCAAAAAAAACTGCCTAGCATAGAACAAAAAAAACGCCGACTAAGTGGCAGGTAGGCAACCAAATATGATTTCGCCTTAGAAGTTATGAGTAGGCAATTTTGCGTACGACAATGACAGAGGAATGGGAAGATATATATATCGAGGAAGTAGGATGATACAAGTTATGCTTTATGGGGCCGAGGGGCCCTGTGGTCGATCCGGTCTGGTGCAATAACCACAGGGGGGAAACTACCAATATTAGGACAACTTAAAAACTACTTATAACTAAGGCAGTTGATGGCGGGCTGGTGACTGGTAGGCTGATGACTGGTACGACTGGACGACCGGGGCGGCCTCTCACACAACCCACAATGGGTGCTGGCGGACTTACGCGGAACAGACAGCGACCATGGACGACGAAGAAATAGTAGGCAGCCCAAAATCGACGTTGTCTCAGGATGGGCAATTACCGTTGAGTGAGTTGATGTCAACGATTGTACAACTCTCAGTCACACATTTGTGATCGGAATAACAAAATAAGAATAATAACAAAAAAAAAACTCACTCAACTGTTGTAGACATCGACATTTGAGTTTATTTTGTATAATACCCAATCATTTTTAATATAATACAGAGTGTTCGCGGCGCAATGACAACGAGACACAACGACATAATATGTGAAATAATATTTTAGGGTATGGTACGATGAGATACACAACAAAAAGAAAGGTGCTATAAGAGCGACCGTGTATATAAAAAAAACAATGATATATATATATGAGTAAAAAAAATAACAGAAGAAAAAAAAGGGCGTTGGCCGCAGAATAATAATAATAACAAAACAAAAGTAATCAGTAATACGACGGATATGAAAAATATGATAATAAACATATGCGGCAAAAGGCCGCCCAATAATGGTTAAACAGAAAACGACATAAACAAAGAGAATAAATAACAATAATATGATAAATTTGAATAGTAACATGATTATAAAGACGGAGTGGAGTATGGAGAGGAAAAAGGCAATTAAGACGGTGTCATCGGCGCGCAGAAGCGATAAGCAATATGTTTGGCGCGAACAGTTATATTGGATATATTTAATCCATATAACAGTAAATCATTGAAATATCCCTTGTTTAAAATATTAAAAAAATATTTATATTTTGATATAAATAAATACATTTTTATTAGGTTCGGAATTTCCATCAAATACCGTAATTTTTTCATCATCTTCTCCATTTAAAGTGACGACTGAAGAAAATATACCTCAAGCTGTTCAATCACTTCAAATGGAGAGTACTAGTAATAGAAAAGAAAAAAACTTATTCGATGTGTCAGATTATCTGCAACCTTCTCAACAATCTTTGAATTTGTCAACAGACTATCAACCTGCTCAAAAAGATAAATTACTAGGTAGATATAATATGTGTTGTATAAAAATTTAGATATAAATTAAATAGATAATTAAATATCATACAAATTATTCTCGCAAGTAGTAGATTTGATGAACATGTTTATAGATAGTATACATAAAGATAATACTGACAACAATTTACCTAGTATATTATTTACTTTATGTTATTTAATTATATGGTGTTCTGAGTCTCTAGAGTTCAATTAAAATTATTGGTATTCTCAATATATAGTATAGCAAATGATTAAAATATTTGAAGTACTATAAATATCAAAAATTAAAGTCTTATAAATAAAATTAATAATAATAAAAGTTGAGCGTTAGTTTTAAAACTAAAAATTATATAATATGTTTTTAGAAAAATATTAGTATATAATATGTGTTTTTAGTAATTGTAGGACTATTTAATATATTGTATAATTATTTCTATAATATGATATTTTTTAGATCTTATGTACAAAATGAACCGTACTATATGTAATATCAAGTATGATATTATGTCACTATCTGACAAAATTGATGGTTTAATAAATAAATCTGAAAAAACTGGTTATGGTGAGATGTTAACTGATGAGGATACATTTCAAAAGGAAATATTTCAAATCCTTCCTATAGAAAATGAAGAAGACTTGTCATTGTTTGAATCCAAACTTTCCAATCAGGAATTCAGAAAGAAAGTTGTAAGTTTAATACTTAAATTAATATTGACAAATTTAATTAATTTGATTATTTGGGAACTATTAATTGATATAAGTATGTAGTTCATTTGGGAATCGATCAGAAATTTCTAAGATACTTTTTGTTACACTTGTTGTTATTATGACATTATTAATAATAAACTGGTCAAAAAAATAATATGTTATAATTATAATAATTTCTTTTAAAGGAAGATTGTGGCTTTTTTTAATATACATTTTGAAACTATTTGTTTGGATGATTAAACTGTTATAGATTATTGATGATTTATTGTTAATTTTGAAAATATGTTTGAACAACAAGACTTACATATTAAGGTTATGTTTGAAGTTAAAATATGGTTGATAAAATTATAAATTTGTATACCTAACTTTAATAATATACAAAAGGTGCAAATTTAGAGATAAGATTTGTCAGTTTCTAACAATCTTCTAAAAATATATGTAATGCGTCTATAATACTAACTTATAAATGTACAATTGAATAATTTTACAGACTTTGGAACTGAAGCGATATGCTAAGGATTCGTTACCCAGTACTACTGTACGCGCTGTAATGAGATTTCTTTTCAAAGATAAATTACTGAATATATTTAGTTATAAAGGACAAAAAGGAAAAAAGGTGTTCTACACATTAACAATATGTTCAGTTATATTTGGTAATGACTGAGTTGTTATCTTTTATTTTTCATTATCGTGTCTACAACCAATATACAACTATAAATTATTAAAACAATTTTGTTAATTATTTCCAGACTCCATCAAGCTTATGAAAAAATTCCATAAATTTGATACGATCGATGTAGAAGGGCCACTAAAGATATTAATTTCGGGTGCTAAGTTCAGGGATGTGCCAAAAACAAAAACTAATCAATCTATGAAGGATTGAATATTTTCAATATTAAAATTTGTAATTCAGAGAATATAATTATAATAATAAATTGCTTTTGAATTGTAGTACAATAAAAGAAAATTGGTGCTTAATTCATTGTATTATAATTGTGCAGGTTATCTCCATACATTAAGCAACATAAACATTAAGCAAAATCATAATCATATAATTTTTTATGTACCTAGTTGTCAGTTAAATAACTTTTTAACGGTCATAATAATTAATTATGTTTTTAAATGTCTACCATAAACATATAACTTTAAAAAGTAGTCTATCTCTGAAAAGATATTATATTACTATTAGTGACAAAATACCAAATGGGGAGCACAAAAATAATTTTGGTGTTAAATTTGAAGGCATAATTTTTTATATTTTAAATAAAATATATTTAATTTGAATGATGACCTGGTCTAATATAAATATATGGAGTTAGTGATGCAAGTATCACTACTAGCATATACAAATATTATATTTTTAAAAATGCTGTAGTTAAAAAGATTATAAAGATCATTAAAAATTTAAGAATCAATTAAATAGAACAAAATAATGTAAAAATACACATTACGCATATTATGTATATTACTTACAATATTATATTTATACTAAGATAAATACACTATACTATAGTCACAACTCCCTACCATATTAAAATATAATGAAAATTATATTTTTAAGTTGTTTAAATAGCAATTTAGTAGAATAATTATGAAATGTTTTAAAAAAAATATTTTATTAATAATAATAAAAAATGTTTTTCTAACATTATTTGTGTGTTAATTTAAAGATATTATGAAAATAATGATAAATCATTATTTTATTTTTGATAATTATAAAATCTCAAACTGTTGGCCAAATAACATTATATAATCAATAAAATAACATTTTTTTGATGAGCATATAATGAAACTGTAACAATTATATAATGATATCATTAAAAATAAAATATTTTTTTGACATAAAAAAAACAATTTCTTGCTATCTGGGATATAAATAACAGAACATTAACAACCAAAATTTAAAATTAATGATAAAGTAAGAATATCTAAGTAATAAGTATAAACATATATTTAGTTGAGGATATACACCAAATTGGACAACGGAAATATTTACAGTTTCAAAAGTTTTACAAACGAGTCCAGTAACTTATCAGCTAAAGGATGGATCAGGTAATATAATACTAGGTGGTTTTTATGAACAAGAAATTAAATTAACTGATTTTCCTAACGCCTTTCTCGTTGAACGTATTATAAAAAAAAATGGAAATAAAATGTTTGTCAAATGGTTAGGTTTTGATTCCAGTCAAAATTCATGGATAACATCATCAGATATTTTTTAAATAATGATTTTTATGTATATTAATTTTATGACAAAATAAAGTATAAGTTTATTTATTGAGTTGAATTAATTATTTCATATGTTCTCCTGGTACTCTATAATCTGTTTTTTTAAAAAACATAATGTAGTCGTAATCGATATAAACAAAAATAAAAAGCGTCATCTAGCAGAAAATTAATCAGTGAAATTAAAAATGTTATTGTATCACTAGATAACGCTTTTATATATATATATCAGTTTGTTAAGTCTTAAGTTTTTTTTTTAATTGAGTAATTTTTTCAGTTTATAGTGACCATAAGCTAAAGTGTTTATCCCATCATTCATTATAAAGCGTTTATCATCGTTTGCACTTAGAACAACTTTGTTCATTGTTTTCGAATGAACAACATGCTTATTCGATTGAATAAAATTCATGTTTCTATGAGTCTGTTTATTCTCAACAGTTAAATGATTTATAAAAGCGTTCAGTATATCCATATAATTATCAAATTGCATATGATTTTTAATGATATATTTCTTTACACCTTTTGCTTTTTTTTCCTCAGTATCATCTACAGTTTTGTATGCATATAACTTTGGTCTTAATGAAACAAATTCTTTTAGAATTTTTCCTCCCAACTCGTCCTTAAAATAGCTAGCAATACTTTTATGAACTTCACTAAAACAATAATGGTCTTTAGGATAATTAGATGTATCAAAATATGGGAATAAACTATTTTTTAAATCATCGAAAAAATTTTTAGTTTGAATAGCGTATATCAAGGAATCAGTATCCATATATAAAGTGCTAATTTTAGTACCATACCTTTTCTCAATAACATTATAATGAAAGTCATACATAAAGGTTTTCGAGACATCCAAAATTGCAAATCCCACATAAATTGCCTTATCAAATTTAATAGTTTCCTTATGTTGATGAATAGCCATGAGATTTTTAGAGTATATAGTTCTATCTTTAAAACTAGTTTTTGCCATTAATTTTTTCGCTTTTCTGTCCGAAGAAACCAGTTTTATAGAAGTTCTAGCCCGGACATTCTCCATACATTTACCAAAAACGCTATTAATTAAAAGTTTCCAGAAATCTTTCTCAAACGCATTTTTAGCCTTAACTCATAGATGTACATAATTCAATGTATGACGCCATCCATTTACTTTGAGAAAAGCGGATAGCTCGATGAATTTTTGTTACTTTAATACCGTTCGCGATTGCCTGTTTCAAGTTTTTATAATGAGCTATATAGTTTTTTTTAGATGATAGGGTAGTAAGTAATTTCTCGACTTTTGAATTTGGTGGACATTCGTTAAAAGGTAAAAATGGGAAATCGTTATGAATTGTATGTAGATGTTTAGGGTGGGTACTCTATATCAACTTCTAATATATATCCAATTTCAGAATCATCAGCAATTTTAGTTATATCTATGTCTAGATCATTAACCCATTCAAAATCTTTAAAAGTTAATTCTGTTAACTTAGATTTCCCATACAGGTTTACACAGTCGAGGTAAGTGATCCATGTAATCGGTTCATTCGAATTATAGTCCAACCCTTCAATATTTGGTATGTTTGCTTTAGCATATCTTTTAGTAGATTGAGTTATCCCACCTCTAATCGAATTCTCAAAAAAGGTTAGCATAGTATAAGACTTTAACCTTTGTATATTTTAACATACAGTCAAAGGCAAATCCAGGAGCAGTCATATAATGAGCAGGATCTAGTTTGAGAGTAGATAAACATAAGTCTCTGAAATTTTCGAACACGTCAGCTAGTATGGTGACATCAGTTTTTAAATAAAGGTCACTATATTCACCCAAAGTCTTTAAATTAAATATGTTCCATATTTTTTTTGCATGTAGATAATCTTCATTACTAATTTGCTCATCTGTTAATGAGTTATAAAATTCAAGCTTTGACGGTAAAAAAGTATTATCTAATTTACTCCAACTGTTAACATATTCATAAGGGAAGACTCCTTTTCGTGTAACTAAATCTAATGCTTTTTCAGAAAATATTTTAAGAGTTTCTCTAAACCTTGACTTATCTTCAGATAAATTACCTGCAAGTTTACTTAACGACTCACTCATAAAACGGAATGTATCAACAAATTTTATATTAAATCTAGGTGCGATTTCTTTACTAAATGATATATATTTTTCCGCTGAATTTGGGATTACATGAATATTTTTATCATCACAACCAAGTTCGCGAATTATAAAGTGGCTATCGTACGATAAATTATGAAAGAAAATTGGAACAAATGACGGACTAGTTAACTCAAAATTGCAATTAAGACAGAGACATTGTCTATATTTACCGGTAAAATGACAGTGATCACGAACTTTAATTAAATTATTCTTTTTAAAATTTTTAAACATTTTTTGCAAAATTTAGTTCTTTGAAAATGCTTTTCCTCTTTTTCAGTTAATTTAATCATTGGTGTATTAATTTCGTAAATTTTATTGATATTATTTCCGATATCGATCATATTTTCCATGAATTTTTTTGCAGCTTTTTCACCTCTATAAATAACTACCTTTCTCGGAATATCTTTTGGTATAATACTATAATCAACTTTTACATAAAATCCATAACTCATAATTTCATGTAAATGCGTAACATAAGTTTTTTTTTCTTTTTCTTTTCACATCTCCGAATGAATTCTTCAGGCTGTTTAGGAGTTAAAATACATTCAAAGTCTGCATAAATGACAATCGGAATTCTCTGAGTATTTTTATAACTTTTAAAATAAATGAAATCATCATCTCCCTCTTCAAACATTATAGGTCTGCCTAATTTATTCTTACTACAATAACGTTGATGCTCAATTAATCCTTTCTTGCCCCAAAGTTTGCTTTCACATGGTTTATTACTAAATGTAGTAAAACATCTCTTACAAATAATTAGCTTGGAACAGTTTTTAGTTTTCTGACTTCTAATTAATCTTGAAAAATGATTGATATAACAATAATGTGATGTTTCATCATTATTATACAATAATAGATCAAAATGATTACTTCTTTCGATATTGCATATTCGTAAGGGGAAAACTGTTTTTTTATCATTTACACTATAAATATTAATTGAGATATTGTTTACACGTTCAAATTTGTTAATTTGATTGATTGGCGTCGGAAAATCAATACATTTGAAATCTAAACCATTTTTTATTTCTAACATTTTAAAATATTTTTTATTAAAATAAGTTTTGTTTGAGCGATTATCGAACTTAGATAGTATTGAATATTTAAAACATTTATTATTGCTATTTTTTACATTTATAATCGCTCTTTTATCTTTGATATATATAGGTAAATCTAAATACGTTCCTCCTTTAAGAGGATTCACTATATTAATTCTTAATTGTAAGGTCTCAATTCTCTTAAGCGTCCATCCAGAACCTTTTTGCGTAAAATCAGTTTCTTCCCGTAATAATTTATCAAACATTCCATTTAATAATTTATTAAAATCAGATGAACTACACACAAGAATATTAGAAGTTTTGAACGCTATATCTTGTACTGCTTGTGTGATAATTCTTTCGTAAACACTATCTACATGTAAATTAAATTTTATAGATGTTTGTTTACATGATTGTTTTAACTTTGAGATTATTTTATCCGAAATATAGTTGAAAAAAGACGTATAATCTATGAAATCTAATGTATTCCTTATAATGAATGTTTTCGAACATTTCTTAAATCGTTCAATTTCGAATAACTCTTTATCAGTTGGAATCGTTCGTTGACATTTTCTTACCGTCTGCCTTTCATAATGTTGGCTGTGAAAAGAATAATTAAAAAAAGAAAAAGAGATATGTAATACACATAATGTTAAAATAGGTTATCATTTATTTTTTAATAATATATAAGTAAAATATAATAATAAATATTAATATTATAATAAAAAAAAAGCTTGTTTAAAAGAAACGAGAAACAAATAAATTAATGAAAAAAAAAAAAGGAAATTATAATTAATTATTTTTTATTTGTCGAAGTTGATTGTATAATCGTGACAATCCTTCTAAAATACTTTGAGTACATTTGTAAGTAATATATTCAAAATGCTTATGATTATCTATAATTTCTTTTTTTTCTTTAATTAATTTGTTTCTCGTTTCTTTCAGACAAGCTTTTTTTATTTTTATATTAATAGTTTTAATTTTGTTGAAAAATTCTTTTTCTTCTACATCTTCTGCTCTCTCGTTGTCTAGTGATTGTCGTTTAATTTTCTTAATTTCGTTGATCACAAATAATTTTGATTCCATTTTTTTTGTTTTTTTTTTTAAAAAATCTGTAAAATGCTTAACACTTGTATACTAACTGGTAGTAATAAAATGATGCGTACAGTCATTAAAAATAATAATTTATTTCATAAAGCGTATAAAAAGCTGGATTTTTAAAAAAACAGATAGTTCATTTAATTAGATAAAAAAAATGTGTAAATATAATATTAGATGAAAAAATATAACAATTACGATAAAATACATGTGGATAACTATATATATATAACCTATTATTAAATGATATAAATGTAATTACTAATTAATATTTAAACATATGCATAATACTATATAAACACTTTTTTTTTTAAATTTGGCTTTGATTTTAATCGACTGTACATAAGTTCCGTAACTGTTCATTTAACGATTCAATGTGCATATGAAAATTATTTAAACATTTCCAGTAGTCTGTACAGCTAGACCCATAAAATCTAAGAATTTTTTCTTTTTCTTCTTTTAAAAAAAGCAATTTATCTTTTAACTCATTAACATTAATTTTATTTGGAGAAGTACTTATTCTAATTAAAAACAATTCATATTTTATTTTTTTAACATTTTTTTTATTCTGTTTTAGTTTCCATCTTCTATCAACATGACTTTTTAAATCTGATTCTGTGTAAGATTCAATCATGTTTTTATAATATTGAAATTGATTTAAAATATGGTTGTATGAATTCATTGTCTGAAAATGTTTTACTATTAGAGCTAATACATATTATTCAAATATATTATAGAAAGATTTTTTTCAAAAGTCTATTAATTTAAAAAAAAAAAACGATTTTATATAAGCTAACATTTTTTATGATAATTATGACTATTTAAAAACTATGTTTTTTAGCTATATAATATACATTATGATGAAACATGATAATAATAATAACATATTTTAGTTTACCAACTTTCTGAATTAAAAAAAAGGTTTGAAAAATAAATTATAAAAACTGAATACATTTTATTTTTTTTTCCCATATAATTATTATTCGTATCACATACCTAAACGTTTATAATACTTTTTTTACTACTATGTATTATTATTATTTTTTAAATGAGACATCGATTTTGAAAAAAAAAAAACAGCTGTCATTAAAATAATTCATACTTTTAAAATCCTTGGTAAATATTTCAATTAGCCATTTGGTATAAAAGGTGTATTGTATATTTATTCTCTGTTATAATGATTTTGGTTTATGATACCTTATGTTAAAAACTTAGTTTTTTTTTTTTTAAAACAATATTCTGTTTGAAGTACTTAATAAATAATATTAGGTTAACATGTATATAGAGTAATAACTAATATGCACTATGGTCAATAACAGTAGTGTTATAACAATGTATATGGACAACCAGTAACTATAATATAGTATAAGTTTTAAAAAATAAATTACAAAACTGAATACATTTTATTTTTATTATCCGTATCGCATACCTAAACGCTTATAATACGTTATGTTTGTAACTATTATTTATTATTATTATTTTTTTTTTTAAAAAACTATTAATATATTAATTTTTAGTACCAGTAAGATTATTTTTCGAATTATAAAATAAATGAAATAGATAGGTACTTACCCAGATAGCAAAAATATGTTATTATTATGTTATTATAATATTATGTAAATAATTACTAATAATATATAAATATTATTAATTCAATTCTTTATGCTAACAGAAATGTTATTATAACGTTTTAGTAATATTTATTGGCCAGAGCAATCTTATTATATTAATGCCATTTGTAAAATATTATTATAACATTTTTATCAAATTGTTATTATGACGTTCATCCTGTAACAGTATATAAATATTTTTTCATACATTCAAAATCATATTATAATAACGTTTTTACCTCAAAATATATTTTAGATTAAAAATTGCAAATATGCAAAAAATGTATTTGATATAAAATGTATATATCTATTATGCTTATTAGGCTATTTTATTAATAAACAGATGATGATTATTGTTGTGCACATAAAAATCTTAATATTGTAGTTACATATGTAACTAAAAAATGTAACTACATAATATATATTATATTGTGTAATGGAAAGTAACTATTTGTGCACTTACTATATTCAGCATAAAATTGAGATGCCATCATCATACATAATCAACTATACGCATTATAATGTAGATAAGTAAATACCAGTATAATTAGTATATATTCTAGATATACCTAGCTATTATTAATTATACTTAGGTAGCTGTTATATGTTATAATAATTAAATGTAAATATTGTATTATATTATATTATGTCATATTTATTTTGACAAAATATAGTAAACCAATCATGTCAGTAATTTGAAAAAAAACAATAAAAATTAGGTAGATATAATTTTAAATTTATTATACAACAATTATAATTATCAGTCCATTACATTTTTTGATTTTTCAAAAAGGCGAGAAGTTGCGCCCGATAAATATGTTTTAATGGGTGCTGCTATTTGTGCATTTGTAGCCTCTTTATGAGCACTCATTTTTTTTACTGCTTCTGAAACATAATTTTAATAAGGTACATTAGAAAGAAAAAGTATATTATGTTACGCCCCATATTAAGTAGCACACTTAATTTACAATTTTTTTAATATAGGTATATATAAAAGTTTTAGTTTTAATTAAAAATAATAAATGCTAAATAATTATTCAGATAATTAATTTGTTGTAATTTAAACTTAATAAATTTAATCTCTTAATACTAAAACTAATAAAAAATTATATTGTGATTGAGTTGTTGGTATGTTACTTGTGATATACCTATATCATATACATTGAAACTTTTCAGAGTAAGCTAATAATAAAAGTCTTTTTAATCTTTTAGATATTTTGAAAAATTAATAATATTAGATTTTGTTTAAAAACTATGTTCTTACCTATTATCACTGTGCAAGAAGCCAAAGATGAAAAATTTTTTTTTCCTTTTTGCCCGACATAACTGTAACTCTTCAATAGTTCATCATGGAACATTTGTCGTAATATTTCTCTGACTGTAGGAACTAAATCTTTTTTAGAGTAGTGCTTAATTTCATTTGTCTAAAACAAATTTTTAAAACATAATTGTTTTATATGCTCACTTTCATTTAGGTAAAGCAATATTTAAAAAAAGACAATGCTAATTGATATTAAGTATGCGAGTTAAATTTAATAATATATATTGAAGAAAAACTTACTACATTTGATCTGAATGTTCTTTCACTTAATTTTGTTTCAAATTCGCTTAAGAGATCTTCATTGAGAATTGGGAAATATTCAGCAAATATGTTTTCCGTTTCTACTACATTATATGAATTTTGACTATGATGAGTTGTTGAATTATATAAGAAGCTTTCAATTTTATCTAACCTCTCACCATTAGCCTCAACATAATCTTTGGTTTTTAATATAGTTCTTAATATTTTTTGCATGATGTCTGTAAAAGAAATAATAAATAACAATTAAACATTACACATTACACATACAACTAAAAATAGATATAAATTAAAAATATTATTTTGATAATGAAAAATACCTAATGTATTACAACGTTTAGTTGCATTATCTTCATTTTGAAGTGGTCTCTTATATGTAGATGTAGTGGTTGCTTTTAATAATTGAAGGTTATTTTCAGTTACATTTTTCGTCTTTGTACTTGATGTACCTATATTCATATAAAAATAATTAACAAATAAGGTATAGTATTTATTAAAACATTTGATTTAAACTAGACTAACTAGGTAAGACTTCAATAAAGAGATATATAACATGGTCATTAAGCTAATAACTTACTACTCTGAAATTCTTCTATAGGCGAGCGAGAAACATCATAGGTAGTAACTTTAAAAGGTGATGATGGTGTATGAATAATGTAATGATCTTCATCATAAGCCCCACTTCTTTGGTTACTGTATTCTAAATATTAAAAGAAACATTTATACTTAACTATCAACATTGTTATTGTTATTATTATTATTAAATTAATTGTGTATAGATTTATACTATACATTGTGTAGTGAATTGATTAATTTACCAGGTTGCCATCATAATATAACATAGCAACACTCTAATACTGTTAACATTAAAATATCTATCTCATACACAATAATTATAGTACTCATAACATAAGTATACCTAAACTACTATGTTTATTGGTTGTTGCATTAGCTTCATTTGAAATTGACCTCTTATATGTAGTACATCTTTCTTTCAATTTAAAGTTATTTTCATTATGTTTCATATTTGTACTTGATACACCCATATTCATATAAAAATAATTAAAATTATAATAAGGTGTAATATTCATCAAAACATTTTATGTTAACTAGAATAACTAGGTAAGATTTCAATAAAAAAAAATAAATATATAAAATGGTTATCAAGATGATAACTTACTACTCTGAAATTCTTTAGTAGGCGAGCGAGAATCATTATAATTAGTAACTTTGAAAGGTGATGCTGGTGTATGAATAATATAACTGTCTTCATAAGCCCTACTTCTTGGGATACTGTACTCTAAATATTAAAATAAACATAAACATTAAACAATTATTAAAGCTTAACTAGATAAAACATAATAAAAAAGTAACAAAAAACAGAATGTGCTTGAATAAATGTAGACATATACATCAAATAGTATTCAAGAATAACTTACTACCATGTGAGTCTTGAATATGCGAAGTAGAAGCATTACAATTTAAGGGTCTTAGAGATGATGATGATGATGATGATGGTTTATCTATATTTTGCAGGTTAAGAGATTCTAAACATAATTAAAAATTATATATAAATTGTAAAATTAAGATTATTTATTTATACTAAAAATGAAAAGTATTACTATCATAAGATGATTTATCTTCAAAATTGAGATGCCTTCTTACACGTTTATTTAAATTGTCATCTATACAAAAATATGTATTTATATTTTATAAACGTTATAAAATTAGGAAGTTTAAATAACTACTAATATTAAAAATGAATAAATATTTATTTGCAGTAAAAGTAGGTAAAATAAGTAATGAATAACATAATAATTAAATATTTAGCATTTACCTTTATGGGATTTACTTGGTCTTTGGTTTGTATTATATGAAGAGATATTATTCAATTTATCACATGACACTGGAGATGCTAAAATAAAACGTGAAATTACGTAAAATAATTATTTTCCAAATTCTAAAACAACTACTGATTTACTTTAATTTATCGCAAACTATTAAAGTCTTAAATATATATTGATATTTTTTCAAATAATTCATTTATTTTCATTTTTGATGAAATTATAATAATTGATGAGTACATCTATTATAAAATGTATTCATATTTCTTACCTAAAAACAAATCATTCCTCTCGGAAAGCTGAAATGATGGATCTCCACTTGTGTCATCACTATGTTTGTTAATGGCAGTTTTATTATCACAATCTAATTAATAATTATTTACTAATAGTTATTACTATAATAATGGCAGTAATACAAATTATACTTAAATATATACTATGTACTATTAGTGAGGCAGATTATATAATTAAAAAATTATAGATCGTACCAATTTCATTTGTATCCGGAGTATATGTTGGTGGATTGGGAATTTCTACTGAACTTGTAGTACTACCACGGTTTCTTATTTGTTTTCTTACTACTTCATGGTCTAAATCCGATGTTATTTCAGCAATTTTGGCTTTAGTCCTAGCTTCTTGTAAAGTTTCTAGAATAGTGTAATATGTTTCATATTATTTCAAATAATTGGTACAGTAATAATAATAAAAAATAAGTTACCAATATTTTTTTTTAATACTCTGACAGGAAAATAGTCATACTCTATATCATTTGGTTGAAGCTTATATTTTATAGACTTTTTAATGTTTTTTTTTGGCCATGCACATAAATTATTCTGCACCCAATTTGAAG
Organism: Nasonovia ribisnigri; assembly: GCA_027563435.1. Classification (NCBI taxonomy): domain Eukaryota; kingdom Metazoa; phylum Arthropoda; class Insecta; order Hemiptera; family Aphididae; genus Nasonovia; species Nasonovia ribisnigri. The sequence goes on along the minus strand of JANEHU010005102.1, from coordinate 33,025 downwards.
GTACAGCATCAACTGTGTCTTCATTTTTAAAAAAAACAACTGTATACATCCTAAAATGTCAACTAGTAAGTAAAAAAACATAACATTCATTAAAATAATCAAAGTATACCTTTACTATATTTGTTTCTTAAAATATTTTACATGGAATGAAGAAATGGAACGGCAATTGATTTATTTTCAAAATTAAATATCATAACTTTTTTCTTTATGTCAGATATTTGCCAAGCTTGTAGGGTATTAGATAAGTTATTAACTATATAAATGCCAAAATTTGATGATTTTATAGGTTCATCATAAAAGTTTTGCATACTATCAAATTTTTTACCTATTAAAATGACTTGATCAGTATTTTTTGAATAGGCTATATTAATTAGTTTAACAATCTCATTTTTATTGGAACAAAAATAAGAATCGGCATCAATTTGAGTTTTAAATTTGAAATTATAAAATAATAATTTATTATATTGTGGACTTGTAGTATTTTGTATTAGTGGACCTTTATTATGAGGGCCAGCTAATTTGTATTCTTTTTTGGATTTGACATTGTTGATAAGTTGCCTGCGTTCTTGATATCTAAGCACTATTTGTTCTAGAGGTTTATCCGGTTTTCTAATAAGTGATTTTAATGTTTGCATATAGTTTTCGAACGGGAACGCACTACAATTGTCTAAAGGTCCATAGCGCTCATAGTCATCAGCTATATGCAATAAACCATGAATGTTATGGGATATGTAATGACTGCCATATAAGTCTTTGAATGAATGTACAAAGTATTTCAATAAATTGCGTGCATAATTTACATAAGACGAATGATCTGGACTTAGTAACACTATCATTGCGATGCTTAAAGCCATAAAGTGCTTATAGCAATTAATTGATAAAGTCTTTTTCAAAATGATAGGAAAAATGTACAGTAAATAAGTTCTAAACTCAGTGGCCTTAAACCGAGCAAACTCATCTAGGCTTCTGGGTTTTCTTGAAAATTCACAAGGGAATGATGTTTTTAAACTCACTGCATCACTTGATATTGCATCAACTTTCCATGAAGGTAATCTCACACTATATGGTCCCTTTTTCCATAGGAATATCAACTTTTTAACTGTACCTAAGCAAATCAAGTGCATGTAGTCTAGTGAAAAGTTTGACACTACATCAAATCTTGGTATTTCTGATAAACATGATATATCTAATGACGCTTGATATTCTTTATCAACTTTATCTAAATATTCACCATGAGTTCTACTTGAAGGCTGTAAATCAGATTGATTATATGGGAAACAAGTACGATTTTCAATAAATTCTCCTTCAATTTTACATCTTGTGCAAGAAAAATACCCAGTATGTCCTTTCACATTTAACACAAATGACTTGGCAGGACTATCGCAACAAATAACATCTACAGTTATTTCATATGACTTGTTATTTATTATAATACCATTTGAGGTTAAATGTTTAGCCTCCATTACAAAATCTTTAAGAAATTCATTGCAACTAGATGGTTTTTTATTACCATGAAAAATTCCAACAGGAAAAACTAAATTGTCATGAGGTCTTATATAAGCCAGTATAGGCCAAAACTGACTGGACGTACTTTTGGAAATTGGCAAACCATCAATACCTATTACTAATTTTATTTCAGTAACATCATGTTGAAAATTATTTTCAATTCCACTGCCTAGACCAAAATGGTAATACTTTCCCGAGTCAATAACCCGCATACAGGTATTATCAATTGATTTAGTTTGAAGTATTGTTCTAGAATCTTTTGGTATATTAGAAAAACATGAATGTTTTCGAAGAATTACCAAAAGACTGTCAAGAGCACTATGAGTTATATTGTTATTCAAAACCCATGCAGAGAGCATACTACACATTGATGACATATTGTCACATAATTGATTTTTGTCCAATTTGTTAATATCATTTTGAGGTATATATTGAGTATCACAGGGTATTTGATTTGAATGACTCGTCTGTCGGATATTGATATTTGGAATTTCCATAAAAGATGTATTGGGAGAAAAATGATCAATGGTATTAGAAACATCTGGAAGAACTTCAGAGATGGTTTGGACCTGAATATTAGGATTTGATTCATCTTCAACAGTTAAGACATTAGGCAAAATTATAGGAACATCATTTGAAGTGTAGGCAAATAACTGTTCTTGAATTCGGCGTCTCTTTGAACGGCGACTTTTAAATTTATTCATTCTAAAATTATAGCAGATACTTGCTAAGAATTATTATAATAGGTATATATAAATTTGAATTTGAATTCTACAGTGACCAATGAAGAAGTAGATGGTATATAAAGTTTACATAATTAGTGTATTAATACATAATATTCAGAAAGTGGGGGATTAATTTCTTCCGATAGGACTTTTTTTGTATAAATAAAAAAAAATATGGAAATTTTATACAAATAATAATAATTTAAGTTCCTAACTAGGACACCTAATTAGCGATTTAATAAATTAGCTATAGACATATCATCAGACTTCATATAATGATTATAGGTGTTACATATTATAAAAATGATTATGTTCAAGTAAATAAAGTAGTAAATACCTACCTACTTATCTATAATTATTAATTTTAAATTTAAAAAAAATTATTATGTCACATATTAATTTAGTTATCAAATCGAAAATAGGTAAATAAAGTAATTATATATTCTACAATAAAAGAGGACCAACACATTATTATTTTCTTGTATCCCCTTATTTCAGTTCATGCATTTATATATTTGACATGCGACTACCTAAATAATATCTGGTTGTATAAATATTATTCGGAGCTCATAAAGTTTACAACTGTAAATACGTTTAATGCTTATTGGCTTAAAAATGTACAATTATTAACGTACCTACTATATTGTTCTTAATAATATTATAATATACATAGTATAATATCTTACCTGTACTATTGGATGTTATAAATTATAAATCATATTATAAACGGTGTTCAATAATGAATAACACGAAGTACAACACAACGGACGGTGAACGATGAATGGTGAAATACTGAAATACTGAAATGTCAAATGTAAATAATATTTACTATTTAGTACTATAACAGTACGACAAGGGCTTCAGCGCTCCACTGTTTACCAACTTCTTATACAATATAATCAGCAATCGGCATTGGGATTTCCAGTTACCATTCGTTTAGTCGTCCACGGAGTAATTTTAAGATTACGTCACATGTACACAAACACAAATCACAATTATTTATTTAGAACTCAAAACTCATAATAATATTCTGATAACTGATAACTTATTAAAGCTTACTATAAAGTATAAATATATAGTTACTGTAGATTGTTATGTCTATAGTCTATGATTAAGAAACCAAGAAAACCCCATGGCCTCAAGACCATAATATTATGCAATTCAATTCTATAATTTATGATAAATATTGATAATATAATAATATGTACTATTTTAATAATTAATAGTATACAATATATATATAATAATATAATATTGGTTGTCCATGCGTATGCGGGACAACCGCCAAGCGCAGCGGCTCGGCGTTGCCCGTGATAAATGAAATAATTCTAGTGGATTTACCCGCTGTCTTAAATTTAAACTACACGTAGACATGATTGATATACAATCATTTATCTATAGTTTTTACCAAATATAAAATGATTTTTTTTTTGTTTACAACATTATTATTATTATAATATTGTTCAATATCGGTCACCACTGTAGTACGAAGACGGCTATCTAGTTGTTGTATATATCTAAGTATCTATGGGTATAACTTATAACAGTAATGAGATAATATCAATCCATCATCGTTTTCTGTTAATTTGATAATCACTATTTTATTTTATTATTATCAATGGAGTATTTGAAAATACTAATATACTAATATTTTAATTTATTATTCTTTGTTATGACGATTTCGTAACTAATAACAAACGATCGTTATTAGTTACTTTTATAAGAAGTTTTTAATCAAAACAAAGTGGTTAAGAAACTTGATAAAGTTAACAGCATACCAAAAATCATATTATTAAAACTTAAAAAGGGGGTCAAGTGGATGTCGCTCCGCTGTACAGTAGCTTACAAGTAGGTCACTGTATAATGGATGGTATTAAATTTGAATTCAATGATATGATATCATTGTATACGAAAAACGATTCTGAGCGGAGACGGTATGTCAGTCTAGGATATTTTAAATTATATTGATATTGTTATTATACGGTAGCTGGTAAGTTGAATTAATATAATTCATATTATTTAATTATTAACCTAAAATTATCAGTGATGCTAGAAAATATTATAATATATACTTTTACTCGTTAAAATTGATTTTAATATGTAATTTCGTCCAAATTTGAACTTAAAATGTCTGTAAAAAATAACTGTGTTTATATATTTTTTAGATTTTTTGATTACAGTATGTACTATTTATTAGAATCTTTACTTTAAATTTTCAATCCTTAGTTATAAAAACTGACCATTTTATAATTGTTTAATTACAATGATTGATGATTTTTGAGATTTTGATGAATTTTGTCAAAATTCGAACTTTAAATGCTTATAAAAAAAAATGTGTGCCTATGTATTTTTAATATTCTTCAATTTATATTGTAACAATATATCAGGAGCCTTATATTAAATTTTCAATATTTTTGGCCCAACAAATAAAATTTTATTAATGTTTATAGAAAAAAAAACTAAAAAATTTGAAAATTGAAATGGTCCGTAAAAAGCTTAAAAACAGTCAAAATATATTAAAAATTAGATGGCGTATGGAAAAAGCTTATATAAACATTCAGTGAAATTTTCATGCATCTACAGTTATTCGTTTTTGAATTGCAACAAAATAAGAAAATCGCTAAATGAGAAATCGAGTGAATATCTAATCTTGTAAAAATTTGAACTTAAAATGCTCATAAAAATTTATAATGACTTGCTTATAAAGATTTTTTTATTGATAAAATAAGGCAAACTTATAAAGAATCTTGTATCACATTTTCAAACGTTAGATTTAAAAAGAAAAATTTTTATGAATTTCTAACTCAAAATAAATTGCACATTTTCATCATTTTTACGTATTTTGTCAAAATTTGAACTTTGATTACCTATAAAAAAATTGTGACTACGGATTTTAATATTTTTTATCTGCCTTTGAAACTGTATATTAGAAGCCTACTATTAAATTTTCAAGATTTTTTACCCAACAAATAAAATTTTATTGACTTTTATAGAAAAAAAAACTAAAATAATTGGAAACTGAAAATGTCCGTTAACAGCTCAAAATAAGTCAGAGTATTTTGAAAATGTTATGGTGTGTAGAAAATGCTTATATAAACATTCGGTCAAAATTTCATGTCCCTACGGTCATTTCTTTTAAAGTTATACCAAAATCGATTTTGTCGAAAATTGGTTTTCCGTAAAAATTCCCGTTTTTCCCTTAATTTTTCATTTGTTTTTCCAGGTGCTCATGAAAACTACTGGGAAATTTTAACTTTTGACCCCCCCAAAGTACCAACTAGATTCACTTTCCTATCAGAAAAGGTACTATTAAAAAAAATCGAAGCATTTTTTCTGTCCTAAAACGTGATGACAGACACAAAAATAAAAAAAAAAACACACATCATTGTAAAACCAATACATTCATCGCTCCGCTCAGAATCTAAAATTATACATATTATCTACAACCATGGTACCTATTTACTGTTGACTATTTGACAATATGATTATTGATTTGTAAATCATTTGTATGATCACTATTTTATTGCGGTATTTATCATAGATCTAGTTAGTAAATTGTAATGGAATAATGCTATTATCAGGTCTATAATATTATAAACAGATGGTGTATAATATGTTTTCTAAGATATTCAATAACATACTGCAACTTGCAAGTCATTTTAGCTATGATACTAGGTAAATATGTAGTATGTGTTAAGGGAAATCATAATACTAAGAACAAATACGCAGTATATCCATGGCGTTTAATGCGTTTTTATCTAGTATAATATGTTACATACTGCAGTTTTTCTTAGTTTTGGACAATATTTTAAAATAAATTGGGAGATACTATATTTTGAATCCCTTTTAAGGCCATTTAAAATGGTTTTTACTGTATTTTGTCTTAATAAAAAGACGCGTTAATTTGCTATCTAATAGGAATATCAAATAATCTCATTTTTTTTTAATTTTGCGTTTACTGCCTTTCTCTTTAGGAGGGCAGTATTTAAGTTTGTAAATTATGTTTTAATTAATAAACTTGTCAACTATCAAGGTTAGTCACATATCATTAACTAACATAAGTATATTTAATAAGTAATAATATTATTAAAGTTTGCATTTTAAAAATTATAATGCTATAATATAAATGTTATAATTATGTTTCGAAAATATTTTTTTAATAATATTATAAATACACAATTAATAATGTATTAATATAATATTTTAAAATCATATCTATTATAATGTTATAATATAAATGTTATAATTATGTTTCGATAATATTTTTTTAATAATATTATAAATACACAATTAATAATGTATTTATATAATATTTTAAAATCATATCTATTATAATGTTATGATATAAATGTTATAATTATGAAATTGTAATGTTTTTAAAATAATATTTTTATTGACATGGAATAATAATATATTAATAACATTATGATTACGGAAATGCTATCTGGGCAGGGTCTCATTGTAACGGTGAGATCAGCATGACTATATTATTTGCGAAATTAATTAAGAAAGTGTAGTATATTCTATACATTATAATTAGCGGAGTAGGGTTCGAACAGTATTGATACTACCTAATTAACATTAATTATTGTTGGTTATATTTCGAAGAATCATCGATATTAATTTTAATAAAAATGGAGGCTATATAGTTTAACAAATTTTTAATTGTGGCACAGCGGTGTCAACACGATTTATTCGCGAGTACTATTGCCATCACTATTAATACAAGTATAATTTTACCAACACCGCAATAGTATACCACAGATTATATGTGAAATTAATTAAGAAAATGTAGTATATTCTATACATTTTAATTAACGGAGTAGGGTTCGAACAGTGTTGATGCTACCTAATTAACAATAATTATTGTTGGTTATATTTCGAAGAATCATCGATATTAATTTTAATAAAAATGAAGGCTATATAGTTTAGCAAATTTTTAATTGTGTCACAGCGAGTACCAACACCGCAATAGTATACCACAGCTAGAGTATAAAGTACATCAGTCACACATCAATTACCCAGCTAACCACAACGTAGTTTAGCTATAAGGTGTATACGTTTTAAAAGCTATATCTAAATTATTAGGTAAGAAAAAAAAAATGTCATTTACAAATTCATATTTAAGCGGTGAAGAAGAATCGGTTACAAGCGATGTAAGTACACAACATTTCATTTTAGATTCTGAGTGGAGCGATGAATGTATTGATTTTACAATAGTACCTTTTCTGATAAGAAAGTGAATCTAGTTGGTACTTTGGGGGGGTCAAAAGTAAACATTTTCCAGTAGTTTTCAAAAGTACCGTGAAAAACAAATGGAAAATTAAGAAAAAAACGGGAATTTTTACGCAACATTGTTTTCGATAAAATCGATTTTGGTTTTTGGTGTAAGTCTAAAAAAAAATTACGGTAAATACATGAAATTTTTACTGAATGTTTATATAAGAAGTTTCTATATACCATACCGTTTTCAAAATATTTTGACTTATTTTGAGCTGTTTACAGACATTTTAAATTTCCAATCTTTTTGGGTTTTTTTTTTTTTAAAAATCAATAACATTTTATTTATTCGTTAGAAATTCTTGAAAATTTAATAAAATGCTCCTAATATATTGTTACGTACCCTATAAATATATCAATATATAGTGCACGTATTCAGTGGTGTGGCTAAGTAATTAAGTAGGCAATTACTATAAGACATCATGCCGAGGTCATTGCATAGAGCGTAGTGAACAATTAAGCTATAAAAGTGTTGTCACACGTCTCTTCTTAGAAAAGTCTCTATACTATTGGGACAGGATACGGATCGACCAGAATAACAAATTATGCTACGAGACCCAAATTCTATCCTTGTGCGAACATTCGCTACCACTACGACCACCCACTCTTAAAGTATACGAGCATATATAAGGGAGCCCATGACAAGAGCTCATCAGACGGTTATAGACGGTTATAGACGGTTATAGACGGTTATAGACGGTTATAGAGAGCTAGAGACGGCTAGGGATAGACAAGACATTTGGAGGCCGGTCGTAACACCACTCACAGTCTTAGTCTATCAAGTTTCAGAGGCAGGTCGTAACACCACTCACCACTCTCTCACGCTTTAATATTGTATTTTTGTATTAAATATATGTTAATAAACACACATTATATCTATATACATCACGTCTTCATTTCCTGAGTTGATATATATATCGACACGAGTTGGGACGCAACAGAAAATTGGCGCTGTGGACAGGGTTTTCCAAGAAACAGGAAGATTCAGTAATATTTTTGAAATATTCTGTGTCAACTTCTATCAACAGAGGCAACTTCACTTACGTGGATCACCGTTGAGCTGAGGAGTGCACGCTTCAATTCAACAACTCTGGGAAAACCGAACTTCTTGTTGCAGTTCAACTACGACGAGAAAATCAAGCAACGGGATGAACACGGCAGTATTGTAAGCATAAAATTATATAGCCGTCTCCTTTGGTACATTTGGTCCATCGTAGTTAGGGAAAATTTAAAGTAATTATTTAAAGGGCAATTAAATTATTGAAATCATTTTTGAAGTTATTAACGGGCAATTATTAAAGAATTATTATTATTGAGGGCATTTATTGAGAATATTATTGAAGTTATTATTGTGAATTATTATTGAGGGCATTTATTGAGAATATTATTGAAGTTATTATTGTGAATTATTATTGAGGGCATATTATTGAATTTTTATTATTATTATTGAGGGCATTTATTGAGAATATTATTGAAGTTATTATTGTGAATTATTATTATTGAATTATATTATTTGAGTACTACTCCTTTGGAATTAGCTAATCCATCGTATAAACGCGTGTAGATTTTAGAAGCCCATGACAGCCCATCCCTAGTTGAAGTCCCTAATTGAAGTCCCTAGTTAAAAGTCCCTAGTTAAAGCCCCTAGCCCAAGTAGACGCCCAATCGAAATAAAAAATATAAATGAATATAAAATTAAATTAATGAACACGAGTTCAGAGGATGAATTTGAAACTATAGCTAGAGAAACGCTAGATAGAATAATTGAAATAATCGAACACGACGAAATAAACAACACTGATAGTGAATTAATTAACAACGTAGAATTAAATAATTTAGTTAAAGAGTTAGATACAATTGATGAGGAAATAATTAATGAAAACGTAGTAAGTAAACCAATAAGTAGTGTCAGTAGTGACATATTAAATAAAAGTTTGCGATTAATAAATTTGGAGGAATTTGAAAAAAGTCCTAGTACTAGCACACCTCGTACAGGTTTACGAAGCGATAAAAATACCGTTCACATTGAATATATACAGCCAAAAAGAGTAGTAAAATCAAAAAAATGACAAGTGGAAGCGAAATGAAACCACTAAGCGCGATCGAAGCAATTAAATTAATTCCAAATTATTCAAGACAAACTGAGATATATCCATTCTTAAATGCTTGCGAAGTAATAATAAACACGGTAGATATAGATCAACAACCTTTTATGTTAAAAATGATAGGTGCTACTAAACTATCTGACAGAGCTTTTAATGTAACCAAATATAAAGAAATTAAAATATGGGATGATATGAAAAAAATATTATTAGATGCATTTGAAACTCCTTACGGCGCTGCTAATCTACAAATCGAATTAAATATAATAAAAATAAAAAATAATGAAACCATATGCGCATACAATAATAGAGTAGAAGAAATATACCAAAAACTGTGTAACACAGTAGCCATAGATAAAACACCCGTCGAAGCAAAGATATTACGTGACAATATTAGGGAGCAAGCTCTAGTTAGCTATATAAACGGTTTAGGAGACCAGATAAAATTCGAAGTAAAAACAACAAACCCCACCAGCTTAGAACAAGCAATGCAGACTGCCCTAGTCGCAGAAAAAAATATAAGAACCTACAACGATGTGCAAGAAATATTCCGCACAAATAATACAAGCAATCATAATAAACCTAGGAATAATAATGCTTATACATATAATACAGGTAGACCAAATAATAATCAAAACACATCATATAACTATCGTAACAATAACAATAATAATAAAAATGAATCTAACGGAAATAATTCCTATGACAGGAATAATAATAAGTACCAAAATAATATAGGGAACAACAATTTTAATGTTAAACGTTGTTTTACATGTAATCGCGAAGGACACTTTTCATCACAGTGCCGGTTGAATAACAATACCTGTAATAATAGACCACCCAATCAGAATAATTTCACGCGTCCACCAACTAATTATAATGCACACGAAACATGCTCGTACTGTAATAAACAGGACATCATATCGCGATATGTTATAAAAAACAAAACGATGAACGCCGGAGTAATACTAATTTTTATTCGGGAAACGGACAAGCGTCTCACGCGACACCCGGAGCACGTGCGATCAACCATATATCCGTGGACACATCAGAAATTGTTATCCCGTTATACTAACAGAAATAAACAACAATAACCACATAAAATGCAAATCACCTGCTTGTACGGATAAGGAGTTAGAATTTCTTGTCGATACAGGGAGTGAAGTTAACATAATAAAAGCCAATATTTTAAACAAAGATATAATAATCGATAAAACACAAACCATAAATTTAAAGGGAATTAATGATAAAATAATACAAACACTTGGGAAGTTAGCAATACCTTTGATATTCCAAGGACAACAAATAATCACAGAATTTAATTTAGTCGATAAAGATTTCCCAATAAGGAGAAATGGTATATTAGGTAATAGTTTTCTAACAGAAAATAATTCTATAATAAATCTAGCAAATAAGACTTTAGTTATCAATACTAATATAAATAGTAAAGAAATTTTATTAAAACCTAGGACGGAAACCATAGTATCCATACCTATAGCTGCTAAGGATAATGGAAAATAAAGATATTCTTATCCATAAACAGGAAATAATGGAGAGAGTATTCTGCGGAAACATAATTAATAAGGAAAAACGGTATATTAGGTAATAATTTTCTATCAGAAAATTTTATTATATTATATATACATTATATTCTTGACCACTAAAAATAAAAACAAACACAAAACTACGTACGAAAATATCTATCTGTCTTTATTAAATTTGAAACTATTAAGTGAGGAACACGCTTTGAATAAATTAGCTATGAATAAATTAGGATTTAATGACAAATTAGAATGGTCACAAATACGTGCTATGATTCAATATGTTTTCCGAAATACAGATATAGAAATAATTATATGTGATAAGTTAGAATTTAGCGACGAAGAGAAATTGATTATATTTAAACAATGTCACGATTCCGTAATCGGTGGACATGCTGGAATACATAAAACAATAAAGAAAATAAAAACACAATTTAATTGGCGTGGATTAAAAGAAGATGTTATAGAGTATATAAAAAACTGTGCATCATGTCAAAAAAGTAAAGTAACAAACAGGAAGGTAAAACAACCCATGATAATCACTTCAACAAGTTCCGAACCATTTGAAAAAATATTTTTAGACATCGTTGGGCCGCTGGTCACTACATTATCAGGAAACACATATGTGTTAACCCTTCAATGCGATCTAACTAAATATTCCATGGGGATTCCCTTACCCAATCACCAAGCTAATACAGTAGCAGAAGCTTTCGTAACAAACTTCGTATGTACTCATGGCATACCTAAAACCATATTAACCGATCAAGGTACAGATTTCCTAAGTAAAATATTCACAGAAGTATGTAAATTATTACAGATAAATAAAATAAACACTAGCCCATTTAGACCACAGACAAACGGAAGTCTGGAGCGTTCTCATCGTACTCTTGCAGAATATTTAAGACATTATGTTGACAAAAAATTAAATAATTGGGACGAATATTTACCATATGCATTTTTTGTGTATAACTCTACCGAGCACACATCAACAGGATACCAACCATATTCTTTATTATATGGAAAACACTTAGAAATACCCATTAAATTATCTCGTGAACCCGAACCCAGATACAATTATGACAACTATTATTATGACCTAAAACTAAAAATGCAGGAAGCTCATAAAATAGCAAGGGAAAAATTAATAAAGAATAAAATAAAATCTAAAGAAAATTATGACATTAATGAAAATCCTATTGACATACATGTAAAAGATCAAATACTATTAAGAGATCGAACGCAAAAGAATAAATTAAATCCGTTATGGACAGGCCCATATGAAGTAACCGATGTATTGGACAAAGAAAATATCGTAATAATACGGGGGAAAAGACATGTCACTGTGCATAAAAATAACGTAAAAAAATATTACGAAAGAAGCAAATTATGAATATAGTTTTTTATTTATCAAATAATAATAAATATAATCCTAAAAAAGATGATAATAAGAAAATAAGTTTTAAATTTAAAATTCTAAATAATAACACGTAAATAAAACCAAATGGACCGAGAGACGAATATATAATTTAATATGTAAAAAAAAAAAATATATGTAATTGTTTTGAAAATTTGTAATAGTATTAAGATTAGTGTAACAAACATATACTAACACTAAATATAAGAAGAAAATGTAATCAAAAGAAAAAATTTTAGATTAAAATGTATTAATTACTAACCAACTATATTTTTTATAATTTTTATATAACTATTGTATCAACTAAATATGTATTATCTACTGTACGAAAACCAAAATATCAACATTGTATAATTTAAAGATTTATGTTTATATTTATTACTATAAGACATCATGCCGAGGTCATTGCATAGAGCGTAGTGAACAATTAAGCTATAAAAGTGTTGTCACACGTCTCTTCTTAGAAAAGACTTCTATACTATTGGTTGGGACAGGATACGGATCGACCAGAATAACAAATTATGCTACGAGACCCAAATTCTATCCTTGTGCGAACATTCGCTACCACTACGACCACCCACTCTTAAAGTATACGAGCATATATAAGGGAGCCCATGACAAGAGCTCATCAGACGGTTATAGACGGTTATAGACGGTTATAGACGGTTATAGACGGTTATAGAGAGCTAGAGACGGCTAGGGATAGACAAGACATTTGGAGGCCGGTCGTAACACCACTCACAGTCTTAGTCTATCAAGTTTCAGAGGCAGGTCGTAACACCACTCACCACTCTCTCACGCTTTAATATTGTATTTTTGTATTAAATATATGTTAATAAACACACATTATATCTATATACATCACGTCTTCATTTCCTGAGTTGATATATATATCGACACGAGTTGGGACGCAACAATATTGTTTCAAAGGCACATGAAAAATATTAAAAATCTGTAGTCACAATTTTTTTTCTAAGCATTCAAAGTTGAAATTTTGACAAAATACGTAAATGACGAAAATTTGAAAATTATTTAGAGTTAAAATTTCATAAAAATTTTTTTTTTTAAATCTAAGGTTTTAAATTTTAACACAAGATTTAACGTAAGTTTTTCTACTTTTATCAAAAATAAAATATCTAAAAGCAATTAAAAATAAATTTTTATGAGTGTTTTAAGTTCATAATTTTACAACATAGGATATTCACTCGATTTCTCATGTAGCGTTTTTCTTATTTGGTTGTAATTCAAAAACGAATAATTGTAGATGCATGAAAATTTCACTAAATGTTTATATTCTCATTTTCTATGCACCATTCAATTTTGAAAATATTTTAATTTGTTTTGAGCTGTTTACAGACATTTTTAGTTTTCAATTTTTTTAGTTTTTTTTTTATAATTGTCAATAAAATTTTATTTGGTGGGCCAAAAAGTCTGAAAATTTAATACAAGCTTTCTTATATATTGTTACAACATCAGTTGAAAAATTTTAAAAATACATAGGCACGATTTTTTTTTATAAGCATTTAAAGTTCGAATTTTGACAAAATTTGTCAAAATCTGGAAAATTATAAATCATTGTAATTAAAAAAATATAAAATGTTCAGTTTTTATAACTATAAGTGTTGAAAATTTAAAACTAAAATTCTCATAAATAAATCATACTGTAACCAAAAAATCTAAAAAATATATCAACACATTTATTTTTTACAGACATTTTAATTTCAAATTTAGACAAAATTTCATATTTAAACCAAGAATAATGATTTTAGTTATTTTGATATAATTTAAAAATATTATTTGTTGGTATATGAAACTTTTAGAATATATTGTTATATTTTATATACACGCAATGGCATTTTAAAATATAATTTTTTTGAGAAAAATGAATTTAACCAACTATAGTAAATACTAATGCCTATAATACTAAATTTAATTACTTTATTCACAATAATATCATCAAATACATTTAGACTTAGTAAGATATTATAGACTGACTGACCGTCTTCCCTCAGAATCGTTTTTCTTATTCAATGATATTATATCATTGGATTAAATTATTAAAATCTAACACAATCCATTACAGTGACTCACTTGTAACCTACTGTACAAAAGAGCGACATACACTTACCCGCCCTTTTTCTTTTTTTTATTTTATAAAATCATTTTTTTATATTATATAATATGTTTTATTTGTTGGTATATTAATATTAAATTATGTTGGTTTTGGTATTATACCTACAGATGTAATTAAATACAGTGTATATATTATCTGAATAAGATTTTTAATTGATAAAAAAAAAAATATGTTTAATTTCTAGAACGATTATAATAATGAAATGATGAAAAACGAGGTTAAACCGACAAAAAAACAGAAACTATGCAAACAAAACAAAAGAGATGTAAAATCAAATAAAACGATGACTAAAAGGGTATGTAAAATAAAACATTTAAAATATAAATTAAAATTACATTTTTTTATTTTTTGTTTGTTTTAGAATATTTCATATTTGAATAATATTGAATGCTTACTTAAAAATGAGAAAATTGAAACCGATATCAAAAATAGTATTACAGTAAAACAACCAGATTGTTTGATAAATGTTAAATCTCCAACTGATGATAATTAATGTACCGAATACTGGACGATCTCTCACTTTAAAATCAAAAATATTAAGAATGTTGAACCTAAAGACAGGTAATATTTTATATTATTTTTCCTCAGTCAATGTATGAAATAGTTATATATAAGTTCCTTTTAATATATAAATAAATATTTGTAATGTAAAATACTTGTATTTTTTTAAAAATTATTACAATAAGAGTAAAAAAACAAATGTTATAGATGGAGAGAAGCTGAGTGCAGTCTTAAAATATCTGTAACTGATCAGGCGAAGGACTTGGAACTTAAGAATGAGTTATCAGAGGTTGTTCAAACAATATTTACACGATTTATGTCCGATCCGAAGAGGAAGATAACAAAATCTAAATTACCAAATGCTTAATAATGTATTTATTTTTGATTAAATTCAGTTCTATTAACGTAAAATTTAATTAAATATCTGTTATCAATTTATCATTATATTGTAAAATAAAATAATTAAATGTTCACTTAGTTTATTATTTATTTTTTATGTGAAAAACTAATCGTATATTTATAATAAAAAGTAGAAAAAAACGGATACGTTATACATAATAATAATATGTCCAATAGGTGCATTGGTGACATTTGTGTTATAAGGATAAAAAATAAAGGTACATTTAGAATAATATGACAGTATTTTAGTGAAAAAAAAAATATATATATATATATGTGAACAGATGATTAAACAAATTATACTACTAAGTCTTGTAATATCATATCAGACATTGTGTTAAAATGAAATTGTAATATTTCATGTAAAAATGATGTGTCATCGTTTTGTAGATGTGAATAATAGCTAAAGTCATAATTTTGGATATATTGGTTTGTAAATTCATTCCTCTGGCAAGTGACGGGTAAACCTCTGATATCGTTTTTAATCAGTTCATAAGCTGTGTTAAATGTGGCCTGGTAATTTGACAAACGTTTCTGTTTTTCTGTAATATATACATCGATCAAATTTTGAATTTGTTTGAGGCGTGAAAGTTCGGTGTTTGTCAGACTAATATAATTTTCGTTTATATGCAAGGTAATTAAACTATATTTAACATTGATTGAATATGAAAAGTTATCAGTTATTTTAACACGTCTACATCTGGTTTGTAAATTATTAATAATTGAATTGTAAGTAGATTCAGACATCAGTGTAAACCATTCTTCTAAACTTAATGTAATAATTTTCTTTGAAAGCTTACATTCCAATTGTAAAATAATTGAAATCTGCTTATTAATAAATAATCCAACTGTAATACTTTTCTTGTTAAAAGCACGGATGTCAAAAGTAGACTTGCAGACAATTATCGGTAAACTCATAGTGGAATTATTTTGATAACTTTTTGTAATAGTTAAAATATTTATTTATTTTATGCGTTAAACATAAATATTAAGTAAAATATAACTGTTAGGAATCATACATCGAACTGAGAGTTTTTTCATTTGTAAACGTATTATATACTTAACTCTTAGATAAAAAAAAAATGTAAAAAATGTGAACGTACAACTTAGTGGATTAGTGCATACAGTGGGGGGGGAGAATTACATTACCTGAAAATATTTAAATTAACATTACACGCACTAAACCACTAAGCCATACGTTCACGAGATATTAAATTGAAAACTAGCACATATAAGTTGTTTTAAAATTCAAATATTTATTTTTTATTCATTACATACAATACATACATTAGATAATATATTATAAAATAGTATACATAAAAAACATGATTTAAAAAATGGTATCGTATGAAATGGTTTCACATTTACAAATAACTTCGGTTTTACAATATTTACTTAACACTTTTTGTACATACTGATTTCCCTTCATTAATAATACAAATATACACCTTGGAGAGTGTCTACAATGTTCAACATATATATCGTCTCCAATCTCAAATCCATGAAGAATGATAGAGCAATAATGACACTGAACACTGAACAGCGTCATCGATATTTGTATAATGAAAACCGGACTCAGCCAATTTATATTTGTTCTGAGTAGTATTTGATGGAAATGTATTGAACGTTTTTAATCTCGAGGAAAAAGTAGACAATTTTGGATATGCTGGTGTTGAATTGAATCGTATTTGGTCGACCAATGACTGGATATCGTTTGCACATTTTTGAAAATTCATTTTTTAAAAAATTGAATAATAACTTGAGAAAACAATATAATGAAATGATGAGAAAATTAAACACAACTTTGTCTGACAGGTAATCGCTGGTAACTGAACATAATAAAAAAAATAAATAAATAATCGATTTTTTAAAATTTAAAAAACAGTGTAACCAACTTTGTGTTCTTTTCTGAAATAATTATTATAAAAAAATTTTACAAGATAAACATTTTTTTAAAGGTTAAATAGACGGATAACGTGTGTGTAATCACCGTATTGTGTCACAATACGAAGTGAAACAAGACAATAAAATAATAACACAATTTGGTTTGACAACGGTTTATTAGTTAGTGAAATGTATAACTAAAAATTAATTTTAGTATGACTGAATAAAAAAAATTTAGTGTTTTTTTATATTTAAAAAGTATTAAACATTACTAAACTAAAAAAAATTACATACATTAGAAAAAAGTGTTTTAGAACATACATTAGGGTTTTTGGAGATTTTTGTTACACGGTGGAGCATGTAGAAATGTCCCCCTTGAAATGAAGAAATCTCCCTGTAAAAAAAGTGCTCAGAACATACAAATATATACTACTAACGTCTTCAAGCTCTAACAACTACCCAAGATCCATCTGGATTAGACATGTTTCAGATTTTTTGTAATATCACTGAAAATAATAATTTAAGCTGGAAAGAACATCTTTGTGGTCTAGATGGCGCTGCATCAATGCAAGGAGTGTATTCTGGTTTGAGGACACATATAAAAAACCATAACCCATGAGCGATTTATATAATATGGTGCTTTGCACATGTAATTAATTTAGTCATTGTAGACACTTGTGACACATGTTTAGAAACTAGGAACTTTTTTGGTGATGTACAGGCATTAAATGAATACATGAAAGCTCGCAAAAAAACAGCAAAATTTGTAGAACTACAAAACAAAAACTATCCAAATAAACCTATATACACCGTCTTAAACATTTTTTGACAACTAGGTGGACTTCTCATGATAGAGCATTAACTGTAATATTTGAAAAATATAAAGCATTAGTACAAACATTACAATTTTTACAAAGTTCTGATGATTCTGACCGTGACTCATTATCAAAAGCAAAAGGTTTAGAAACAGCTATAAACTCTTATATGTTTGTTATTACAATGATTTTTGTACAAAAAATATTTTCAATTACTTTTCCACTGTCTAAATATCTTCAGTCTAAGAACTTGGATTTTATACAAATATTAGCACTAGTCGACGATGCCAGAAAAAGGTTGCAAAGTCTTAGAACGGACGATGAATATTTGAAACTAGTTGACAAAACCAAATTGTTTGTGAATAAAAATAACGTAAATGAGATAGAGTTTAAAGTTCACAGACCAAGAAAGCGGAAAGTTATGCCAGGAGAACTTGCTGTGAATGAAGTATGTTTATCACCTACTGACCGTTATAAAACTGAAGTTTACTTTATTATCCATGATGCTATTATAATGTCCATTTCTACGAGATTCAACCAGTCAAGATAAATATTAAAAGACTTATGTCTATTATCTCCTCAATGAATATTGAATAATGGTATAATCAAGACATTACCAGATGCTGCATTTAATGAAATTGAGGATTGGTTCCCTAGAATTAATATAAATGATTTAAAAAATGAATATATAACTTTAAGTTCATCATAAAAGGGTTTATTTGATAGTTGTACAACACTGCCAAATACATTGCATAAGAACACTTCTAAGGAACAAAATGAATGCTCTGAATCTGAAAGTATAACCGATAGTAAGCCGCCACTGCTTACAGCTCCACAGAAAGCATTATAAAAAGAAGATTGAGAAAAATAATTTTAGACTACAGTCGACATACTATATTTTGTTTAAGACTTTATGAATTTATGTCCATTATTTAATTTTATACGTGGTAGTCTTTGCAAGAGAATTTCAAACTTTGTTTTCTGCTTATTATGGCCCGAACATATCGGGTGGTTTATTTCAAAATTAAAATTAACCCTCGTCCCGCAGTGTTGTTAAATAGCTTGTTCATTTATTTGAATAGGTAAATAGTAAATACGATGAACTACACTACTACGAGTTTGCATTATTTGCACCGACGGTCCATGGGGTCTGGACCCCACGCCCCCCCCCCCCCGACATTTCATCGACGAAATTTTTTTTAGAATCTGAGTGGAACGAAAATGCTAGTGTTTTTACAATGATGTTTTTTTTGTACTCGCAAATCTAATACTTAATTATATGTTATGGAAAAAATTACAAAATTATACGGTTAGCACACACATAAATATATATATAGGTACTCGTATACGTATACTATATAGCTGGGTATGAGGTAGATATATATATATATATATAGACGATAGACTATCGTATAAACTATAAAGTCCATAATAACCATGTTGATAAGAAATGAGTGCCGCAATAACCGGGTGTGTTGCGTGTGTCAAACACACGGACCCAGAGCCCGAACACATAATGGGGGGCCCAATGATAAAAATTTAAAAATATATAGAAAGAAATAAAACAAAATAATTTTGTAATAATAATAATAATTATTCATACAGATTGAACAATAGATCAGTTTTGTTATGTACACAACATTATCGTACATTATTATTATTATCATACGTTTCTTATGCGGTCTGTATAACCGAAATTAAAAATAGTTTGGTTGCAACTGATTAAAGCGCGTCATGCGAAGTAACGCGCATTTTGACTGGTTTAGTGTGTGTGTTTACGCGTCTCAATTTATTATTGGTGTCTATTTTTGTTATGAGGGAATCGCCTTTCGTCATGCGGGAAAAACGAGACCTGGCTCGATTTTATATTGCACGTTCTAAAGACGGTATCTTCTTCTATGGTCGTCGGTCGGTATTTGTAGTCTGTCAACAAGATATCCATTTTGTTTACATCTGTTACATCTGTGAAAACTTAGTTGCGATATTGATTTGAATAATTAAATTTATAAAATAATAATTATATGATTGCCTACATAATTAACTTTTTTAATCGAATGCTCTGACGTCTGATACCTTCTACAATAAATTATGGCACCAAAAGCTCTAAGTGGAGCAGACAAAAGTAAAAAGAAACATCAACAACAGTGTAATATTTTAAAAACAAATAAGAAGATTAATCATTTTTTTGGATGCAGTCAGGTTAATGTAAGTACAAAATTATTTAATGAATATAATATATTGTTGACCATTAAGGTATTAAATTAGAGATGACTGAAATGTTGTTATTTAACCTATTTATTAACAACTTGACTGCCATAGTACCTAATGCCTATCATGGCCCATTAGATTTCACAGGATTTAAACTCTCTGCTACTAGTTTTTCAAAAAACTTTCTTTGATTTTTTAACTTAAAAAATGTACACATGCAATGTTAGCACATAAATGTAGATTTTTTCATTGGTTTTTGTATTTATAATTTTCATGTGATTCCGTTAGGGTCTCATAGCACAGTAAATTAATATTTTGGTTGTTATCAAAATATATATTAAATAGGGGTTCCAAATGAAATCTCAAAACAATTCTTTACCTATTTAAAATATAACCATATGCATTTACAAATTTAACCATTAAAAATTAAAATCATGACTAAAGTTAAAAGTTTTATAACAAACATTTTATTTCAGTATTAACATCAATCAATGTGGTTTATAAATTTATAATAAAAAATATTATTATCAATATTAAAAATTAAAAAAACAATGAGAATTATACCTATAACAATATTAAAATAATTGTAGATATATTGTTTGATATAGTCATATAGAATATTGGTATGGAAAAAGTACGGTTATCAAGCAGTCACAGTTTTCAAAAAAAACTTTGGCAGCCAAGTTGTGAACAGGAATGAGTAATTTTCAAATTCTATGTTTAATCATTATACTTTATATTATGTAATATAATGAATAAAACAATAATAATACATTGTTTTTATAGTTGTGGAGTGTGATGTAGAATTTAAAAGTGCTGGACAAATATCTGAAAATGATCTGAAAAGTATTTCAGATTCAAAACAAGATGGACATGACATAAATAATACAACTGAGAATGAGAATAATAACTCTCCTGATGTTAGCAATTCTACAGGTATACGCTAGCTCAAAATTTGATTTTTGAAATTTAATGCGTACTTATTATATTAATAGTATTTCAGTGTTGTATAATATTTTTTAATACCTAATGTTTTTGATTTAAAAACTTCTGTTTTATTCTATACTATAATTAATATGTACACATTTTAATAGTTTTAATTTTGATTTTTTTTTGTAAACACAAATTTATTATCTTTGTATTGTGTATGCTTTATTAAAAATTATAGATTTGAATAGTATGCTGAATCTCCAAGATGATTTCCCTACAGACATAGCCAAATTTCCATGGACTATTACTGATTCAAATTTAATAAGAAGTTTGCTATTATATGGACCCTGTAAGCCAGATACTAACTTTCCAGTAAACATTAATGGTAAACGTTTTTCATCTAGTTATTATTTTTTAACAACTAAATCTGGTACAAAAATTCCAAGAACTTGGCTATGTTATTCTTATAACTTAGACTGCGTGTATTGCTAATCATGTTGGTTGTTTGCTGATAGATCTTATAGCAAATTTAAGTGGGATTGGATATATGGTATTAATGATTAGAATCACTTGTCACAAAGTATTCAAAGGCATGAATCATCTATTCAACATTTGGATGCTGCCAAAGTTTGGTCCATTTGGATTAAAAATGAAACCATTGACGCTAGTTTAGAAAAACTATATACTGACGAAGCAATGAAATGGAGGAATGTATTAAAAAGGTTGATAAAAATTATACTTTCCATAACAGCAGGAAATTGTGCTTTAAGAGGAAATGAAGGAAGCCATAAAATTAAGAATGCCACTGAAGGAAACTTTTTAAGAACAGTTCAATTACTCGCAGAGTTTGATCCTATTCTAAATAGTATTTTACATGACGGAAATCAAAAAATTAAGTATCTAAGTTGGTCTGTTCAGAATGAGTTGTTAGACATTTTATCTACAGAGTTACGTCATTTAATTTGTAATAATATAAGATCTAGTAGTTTCTTTTCTGTTATATTAGACTCTACTCAATACATAACCAAACAAGACCAAGTTAGTCTTGTAATTCGTTATACCACATTAGATTTTGAAAAGAAACAAATACAAATTAAAGAGTCATTGCTTGGTTTTTATTTACTATCCCATCATGGTGCAGCAAATTATGTGGAACTTTTACAAAATACTTTAATGAAATCGGATTTAAATATTATGAAATTTCGGGGTCAAGGGTACGATGGGGCAGCAGTAATGAGTGGTTCAATAACACGTGTTCAAAAACAAATTTGTGATATTGTGCCCAACGCTACGTTTGTTCATTGCTGTTCTCATAATATAAATTTAGTTTTATGTGATGCTGCTAAAAGTTCAAGGAAAATACAATCATTTTTTGATAGTGTGCAAGACATTTATAATTTTTTTAGCTCAAGTTCACCAAGCTGGGCTCAGCTAGCCTTTGGTGAAGAGTACGGGATGAAAAAAATAAAATAACTTTAAAAAAAGTGTGTCCTACTCGGTGGGAAGCAAGACATAATGCTTTATTTTCATTAAAACATAGGTTTGTTGATGTTTTGAAAGCTCTTTCTAATATCCAGCTTTCAAGTTCCAAAAGAGATGAAATAAATATAACTACAACTTTAAAAAAAAAAATGGAAAATACTGAATTTGTAATTATCCTATGCAAATTGGAACCCATTTTAAAATCTTTACAAGTGGCCTCAAAGAGTATGCAATCAGTAAATTTATGCTTACAAAGAGCATCAACACAATTAGAAAGTGCTATTTTAATATTATAGAAAAGTTGCGGAATCAATATGACCAAATATTAGAAGATTCAAGAAATTTGTGTATGAAGTGGAATATACCCTTCAAGTTAAGTGAAACACGTCAAAGATATGCTAAAAAATATTTTGATGAAGTAGACAGTGATCGCCGGCTAACTACAACTGATGATAATTTTAGAGTTACTATCTTTTACCCAGTTGTAGATACAGTACTATTACAGTTAAGAGTTAGATTTAAAGGAATGAAAACTGTGTGATGATTTTAATATATTAATGCCTGAAATAATAACGTCAATGGCTGATGAATTGATTGTTCAGTCATCATATGACTTTGTTACCAAATATAAAGAAGATATCAGTTCTGACTTCAATCGTCAACTTATTATAATCAAGGGCTATTTATCTTCCAGATATCAAACCGATCATTTAATAAATATGTCAATTCATTATTTAGCTGATACTATTGTCAAGGAAGATTTGACATCAATATTTCCTGATGTATTTATTGGTATTATAATTTTTTTGACTATACCAGTGACATCAGCTTCAGCTGAGAGATCTTTTTCAAAGCTTAAACTTATAAAAAATTACTTGAGGAACTCAATCGGCCAAGAATGACTTTCAAGTAGTTATAGCTTTGCTTAATATTGAAAAACAACAAACAAATGATATTAACATTGAAAATATAATAGACAATAACAAAAAAGCAAGAAAAATTAATTTTTTAAAGTGATGATATATTTATTTTTTTTGTAAATAAATTACCTACATTTTTTAATTATGTTTACCTTATTTTGTATAAGTATTGACTATTGATTAATAACTTGAAATTCAAAGTATGTTTTAAAATTTGGAAAAATTAATTTTACAATAGTGAATAAGTTAATTTTCAATTTTTAAGTGGGGGGGGGCATCCATTTTATTTACACACGGGCCCAAAATGGTGTAGTTGCGGCACTGGACTCAAATGACACATTACTAATTAGTAGGTACCTAAGTTAAGATAGATTTATAATATAATAATCATGATTGTCCTTTATCAACTGACTAGAATACTAGATCGTAAATTTTATCTAAGTCGTAAGTTTTATTTTACATCTCGAAAATAGGTTTGAACAGAATAATGATATCTTATCGTCAATAGAAATATTGTTACCAAAAATCGGTTTAGAAAAAAATGTCGAAAAACTAAAAGATCTCACCATTTATTTTGAAGATAAAATTAGTGAAAAAAATATAGCAAGTGAGTATTTACTTTGGTGTGAAGAGTTGAAAAATAATGAAGAAACACCAACAGGTATCATGGCTATTTTAGACTCGTGTGATTCGACTTTTTACCCAAATATAAACCATTTGTTACGAGTGTTGGCAACCCTCCCAGTATCTACAACAGAAATTGAACAATCATTTTCTACTTTAAAAAGAGTAAAAACACTGCTTCGAAACCAAATTGGAAATCGCGGTTTAACAGGGCTGACTCTTTTATCCATTCATTGGGAAATATCAGTTTCACCAAATGAAGTCTGTATTTGAATTAAAAAATACATAATTAATTAAACAGTTAGTCAGACATTTCAAAATTTGTTTTTATTTTTAATACACAGACACTTTCTTTTAGATATAATGAACCAATTTCCAGTTTAGCAACATTTCTGGTAGAAAAATGAGTCTAGTTTAATAATATTATGTCCAATTGAATAATACTTAAGCTAGACCAAAACAAATGTATAAGGAGTCAATAAAATTAAAATTAATTAATTAAAATTACATTCATTACATCACAAAAAAAATCGATCAAATTATGAAACAAATTCTGTTGAATGCTCTTACAGACTTTCTCTCTTTATTCATCATTTAGATTCACTTATATGATCTCTTTCACAAAGATTTTAATGTGCCACTAAACTGCCATTTTCAATAAGTATACTGCATCCTCCAAATATTATAATATAGGTAAACCATAAATGATTTCAATGAAAACATTAAGATTAAAATGAACACTAACAAATAGAAAATATTATAGACGAATCTAATATTTGGTATCAGTACCGGAATAATACAATTTGATTGAAACCATGGGTGAAGAAATTTAGTTTATTGATTTATTGGCTTATTTCGAATATTATTATGCGATTTTTCAAATACTTAATGTTTTTATATACACTTCAACAAACTGCACAACAGAAACATTGGTCAGTTCATTGAGAAGACTAAAAATATAACTTCTTTCAACTACAGGAGAAGATCGTTTCCAATGGTTAGTGTATGATGAGTAATCATCTTCAAAGTGTATCTATGGGAGCCCATGGCTGAAGTATAGGTAAAATAATTATTTGTGGCACACCTTGGTATTTTGAAGTGGTTTGTGATCAACAGTCAACTAGTTTCAATGCAATTTTGATGCTGCATCGACAAACAACAAAATTACAGAACGCACAACATAGAATTCACAAGACACGTTAATTCAATCACAGCACACTGGCACATACGAGTATTACAAGTTATCATTATAGCTAGTAAATAGTATTGGACATCATACACGAGAAAATATAATTAAAAAACTAGTACTAGGTCTGTTTGGAAAAAGATACACACAGTCACAGGACGACCAGTGTTTTTTGTGAAAACAAGTGGTTTACATGTAAATTTGACACACAAATCTTAACAAAGAAACGCACGTTTATTACAGAGAACAATGAATATTATGTTGCTCGAGGACCTATGAGGAAACAATAAGAAACAATAAGCAAACAACATTTTCATCAGCTAACCTAGACTGGAGAAGTATGGAGTGTCAACTACATAAACTGACAATTACCTGAAACTATGCAACATTTGATATCATTGAGAGAAGTACAACTCTTAGGCATAAACAAAAAAGAAATATTTCACGACACTACAAAAATGAACACGAAAGTTAAACATTCATAATCACGACAATTAATCGGCCGTGATAATTATATTATGTTGGTTTATGACAGGGGTCGGCCACCTTTTTGGTGTCAAGGGCCAAAAAATAAAAATAAATTTTTTCACGGGCCATAATTAGAATAAACCTTATTTTATTTAAATGAAATATTGTAGTAATTTAAAATTTAATTTATTTAAGTACATCACTGATTGGTACATTAATTATCGAGGTATCTACAATTCTACAAACAAAGTTATAATAATAATTACACGTAATAATAATAATAAAAAAATAGTATAATATTGGAAAAAATAAATAAATAAAAATTAATGTGATTTTTGAGTTTGAATAGAATCAACAAGTGTATTGATAGCAGGTTTTATTTTCGATGTAGAAATTCTCAATACAGCGTTTAAGTGACCATCGGTTAATCGCGAGGCATATTTGCTTTTCCGATATTTCATTTGGGAAAAAGTTTGTTCACAAATATAAGTGCTCCCAAATATGGTCAACATTTTTTTAATATATTTTTTCTAAATTTTGTTTCACAGAGACTCGAATAAAACTGAATTAAATTATTACAATCACGAAAAGCGGTTTTAAGACATTCGTCACTTTGCAACTCAATAATTTCCATTTGTAAACAGCTTTCAACGTCATCAATATCAACTACAAACGGGTTCTGAAATAATTTAATTTTGAAGTCAATTGAATAAAAATCAGAAAATCTGGTTGAAAATTAATTTTGTAATTTTTCAATGATACTCATAAATTTTACTTTAACTTCTTCCCAGTTACATTGTTGAAATGTTTCGATAGCTTTTTTACAACAAACAAAATGATCTAATTTTTTTTCATCAATATGCTTGTAAAACAATTTTAATTTCACCGTAAATGATTTTATATCAGAGTACATATCCGGTAATAGTTTTTCTTTCCCTTGTAATTTTACATTTAATTCATTTAAAAATGTGGTCATGTCAGTTAAAAAAGCAAGGTCGAGTATCCATTTTTTATCCGATAATTGGGGAACATTTTTTTCTTTTTCATTCATAAATATATTTATTTCCTCTCTGAGAGTAAAAAAACGTTTTAAAGCTGCACCCCTACTTAACCAACGAACTTCCGTAAAATAAATAACATCACCATATTCAGCTCCAATTTCTTCCAAAAACTGTTGGAATTGTCGATGAGCTAACCCATTTTTTCGTATATAGTTTATGGTTGATATAACTGTATCCATGACATTTTTCCAAGCCAAGACTTTGCAACATAGTGCCTCTTGGTGTATGATACAATGAAAAACCTTGGGCATTTCAAATTTATTATCAATCATTTTAGTCTTAATTCTCCCAACAAAACCTTTATGTATGCCACTCATATTTTTTCCTCCGTCAATAGTAATACTTATTAATTTCTTAAACGAAAGCCCTAATTTTTCGAATGAATTTTCTACATTTTTAAATATATCTTCACCTGTTGTAGTGACTTTTATACTACACATATTAAACTCCTTGTCTATACCACGTATAAATATTAAAAGTTGAGCTGTGTCAGAAATATCTGTGCTCTCATCAATAGCTATCGAAAGACAGTCTAATGACGGTATGATATCTTTTAATTGGGAAAATAAATTATATCCCAATTCCTCAGTTCGCCTCACACACGTTCGAGTCGAAAGACTAATTTCTTCAAATAGTTTTATTTTTTCTGGACATACTTCATTCGTTACAGCTAACATGCACTTTTTAAAAAACTCAATGTCAGTAAAATGGCGATTGTTTTTTGCCAACATTTCAGCAACTACATAACTTGCTCGTACAGACGCTTCGTTATACGTGTATTTTGGGATTTGAAAATATTTTGCTGGCTACTAAGAGATGTTTAAAAATGTTTTATTTTGTTTTGTCTTAATTCACCAGTTAAGTTTTCAAATGTTGCTTTATGCTCATTGTCGTAATGTCGCCTGACGTTGTATTCTTTCATTACTGTTATGGTTTTATTACAAACTAGCTGTACGTGTGACTCGATTCCGGTCGTTGTGGAAGCCGCCTCCGGCGCCTTCGAGGTGGTCGAGTGAAAAACGTTTCACCGGAAATTTGAAAAAAAATTGAGTCGTACTGAAAACTGTGACTGTGAGTGTCTAGCGGTCTTTTGTCGTCTGGTATAATACCGTGTCCCGCCGTATGCCCGGTTCTGTTTTGACTGGGTATAAGAAATTAGGAAATAAGAATAATTGTAATCGAACGTCTAGCTATCAATCATCGCCGTATGCAAATCTTTGCGGCATAGGGCATCTGCGTATGGCGGATTGGATGCATGATGTGCGTATGTATAATTGAAGGAAGAAAATAAAGTTTCTAATATAATATATATAATAATGAAAAAATCCGCGCGAAAACACGAAAAGTGATAATGGTAAGAGAGAGATAAGGGAGCGACGTCGCGAATATAGTCGTGGTTGTATAGTGAAAATCGTTCCGCCGGAAATTCAAAAAGAAATTAATTCATATAGCTGCCGCAATTTTGAGTGTCTAGGAAGTCAGTCACCCGGCTTTACTTTGGGCGTACTCTGCCAGGTAGGCAATCCGACTTCGTCGGATAGCGGACGACGTGCAACGGTCGGGTAACACAATGAGGAATGCAATCCGAAAACTGTGACTTTGAGTGTCTTGCGGTCTTTTCTCATCTGGTATAAAACACTAATAGGTGTATGGTTGTGAACAACCTATGCATACCAAGTGAAAAACGTACCATGAAACTAATTAAATGCTCTAAATTACTTATACAGGTACCTGTAGGTGTGGTGTATGAAATTATTATATTGTTCATAAGTACTTATTAAGTACAGTTAAATGCATATATGTGTAGCCTATAAAACATAAATTAAATGTATCATGTTATATTTTGAAGAATATCAAAATACATAAATTAAACGCTGTACTTATTATTGCAATTCTTATAGTAATTTAAGGTATTAGATAAATTAAAATTAAGGTATTAGATAAGGTATTAGATACCTAATAATCAGTACTCACATAATATTATTACAATGAAAATCAATAACGGTGGCACAATTTTTAGTCATATTTCCTTAAGTGACCAGAAATATTGTTAAACAATACTAATACAAATATACATAGTGTAGTGTAATGATATTTAAAGTTTTTTATTAATTTGTGTACTGCAATACATAGAAATCAAACATATTATACATACAACAAAATTGAAAATAAGTTAGAAACACTGGTCATGGTAGGTATGTGTTTTTGAAATTATAATAATTTGTGTATGAAACTTACTATTAATCAATTTAAATGTATATATATACAAATATATATATATGCATGTGCTACATCAGTTACAAATTTACAAAGAATAATAATTAAGTGTTAGCTGTAGGAACTTTTATGATTAACAGAGTATGGTTTAGTTACAAATTAGTAATCAGTATTGATACAACGTTGAGTCTGTTCATGGGGTTTTTGTTACACCTGCGTTGATGGAGTCATTTCCAGTATAATCTTTCTGAAACAATACAAATATATACAATTATCTGTTCATATATATTTGAGTAAATAAATAATTCTAAATAATTTACCACCAGCGTGTGAGTCGCAGCCTGTTTAAATGCATGTTTGATGTTTGATACAAATACATTACAAAATCTGCACCATGAGAGAAGCACGTGGAGGTTGTAAAACTTTCTCAATGTCCTTAGCAGTAGTCCAACGATGAGTGTTTTCATTGGGTTTTTGTTACACCTGCGTTGATGGAGTCATTTCTAGTATAATTTTTCTGAAACAATACAATTATAATATACAATTATCTGCTAATATACCGTTGAGTACATAAATAATTCTAAATAATTTACCACCTGGTGTGTGAGTTGCATCCTGTTATGTTCGACATCAGTTCCGTATTCATTACAAAATCCGCATCCAGAGAGAACCACGTGGAGGTCGTCGAACTTTCTCTCCTCCTCGAGTCGTACTTACGACTGCTTATAAACCATGTGTCACACAGACTTGTATCACACAGATCGGATTCGATGTTTATAAAGTTCTTGTAGACTTCAACGTACTGTTATATCGCTTGTAGAACTTCTCTGTACACAATGTTCTTTGTGACGAAGCTACCACGGTCATTACCGTACATACCAACTCTAATAGATTGAGAGTCCCTCACTCGGGAAAACGCTACATAGGTACAGTTACCCGTGCGTGAATACCGGTGATGGCAGGAGCAATCCAACTCTATCAAACTTTTGTCCCTGCGA
Organism: Nasonovia ribisnigri; assembly: GCA_027563435.1. Classification (NCBI taxonomy): domain Eukaryota; kingdom Metazoa; phylum Arthropoda; class Insecta; order Hemiptera; family Aphididae; genus Nasonovia; species Nasonovia ribisnigri. The sequence continues at coordinate 2,630 of JANEHU010005102.1, read as the reverse complement.
CTTATTAATGGTCATAGCAAATGACAAACGTACGGGAAATTGCACTCGTCGCATTATAATGGGCAGGTCATCTTCACCACTCGACGTGAGCGGTACCACAGGTATGACTATATCTTCCTGTGCACCACCAGACAACATCCTCGCTTTGAAGTTGTATCGTCGCAGTTCAGTAACAACTAACCGTGTACCATTGCAAAGACGTCTCTTAGAATCTAGGTTCCTAAGCAACATGACAATAGAACCGACCTTTAGCGTTAAGTTGTACGGTGGCAGTCCGTCTGGTTCCAGAGTGTTGAGAAACTCTGTAGGATAATTGGCCACTTCGTCGGGGTCGTCGACCACCACAGTGTCTATGGATGTGTAGGTTCGGTGGTCTCCGTCAATGCGTTGTAACACCGTACGATTGACCTGCCTACATTCGTCGTTCCTGGGACATAAAATTATTTTCCGAGCAAACTCGTTGACGTTAGCCAACGACATTCGCTGCGGAAAAACAAAATCAATCAAATTAGCGACTTCACATACCATTTACCGGGGTATTTCAACGGTGTCCTGAACACCGTCGACCGCTGACAATTGGCCGCTCCCGAGCTGAAGCAACCATGTTGCGAAGTCAGCGTCGTTATCGGCGCGCATGTTCCGCGTCAAATTGAACTGTTCCAAGTTGCGCCACAAAGAGTTGTATTTGATAGACGACCTGACGATTTAGTAGTAATGCCAAGAAAAAATTTTGAAAAAAAAAAAATGCAAAAAAACAGATTTGAATCTCGAGCACTTGAACCGTTTCTGAATTTTGCGTTTCACATATGGGTTATTGAATAATACTGAAGACAACATGTATGGTCGTACTACTAAAGTAAAAAAAAAAATGTAATTTTTAAAATGTACTCATTACTCATTTTATTTACTACATTTTTTCCTACATGCATTTTAAATACAATGAAGTTTAAATTCTAATATGTATAATACATTTTTGTATGCCAACGACATAATAAAAACAATATTTTAAGCACAACTACACCATTTAATTAATTTATTATAATATATATATATATATATAGTTTTCTTTTTCTTGTTTTGCAAAAATAAAAAAAAAAATATGTGTAAGCCAATGTAAAGGTTAGTACAGGTATGAGGTATGAATTGAAGTAATTCATAAACGACATTGACACACCAATCTCCTACTAAAACTCTTAGCTATAATAGTTAATGTACTGCAATACTCGTGAAAAATGTCTATTCAATCCGAGCATTTTAACTACTTACATTTTTAATAAAAAAAATTTAATTTAATTTAATTTTCCACTAATTTGTTGGAAAGGCAGCTTAAAGAAGAATGGTGGCGCTCCATAAACACAACAAATACGTTCGAAACATTATGAAAAATACTTTTCAACTTTAATTAAGAACATTCATTGACAATCTTCATTTATTTATGAAGTGCTCCGGTTTAAAACGAAGTAAATAGCATACGACATAATTTATACGTAAATAGCAATGTGTAGATAACATTCAGTGCGTAGATAGCATACGACACCGCTACCGTATAACTTTATATGTATGTTTTAAGAAATTTAAATTTATTGAATTTATATATTGTAGTCTTTTTACATGTACTTACATTGTTATGTGTGTAACGACATTGTCTTAACAATCGACACACCAAGCTCTTATTAAAACTCTTAGCTTTTAAATAAATGTACTGCAAAATGTCTATCCAATTCGTGCATTCAAACTACTTATATATATATATATATATATATATTATGTATATTTTAATATAATTGATATACATATTTTAAATAATTATAATGAATGTATGTACATTATCATAACAGTGTAATGTACCTATATTTATTGTACATTACATTTGCCTAGGTAGGTTAATTTTTAAATTATTATTATTATTAAATTAAACAATTATTACATTGCTAAGGATATATAATATGTATATGCATATAATAGTAATAGTAACATTTACAATTTATTAAAGCAAATATAATAATAACGTTTTAGAAAGATAGGTTTAAACAGTGATAAATAAATAAAAAAATAAAAAATTATATTCATATTATAAATAAAAACAATTATTATTTAGTAGTAATGCCAAGAAAAAATTTTGAAAAAAAAAAATGCAAAAAAAAAGATTTGAATCTCGAGCACTTGAACCGTTTCTGAATTTTGCGTTTCACATATGGGTTGAATAATACTGAAGACAACATGTATGGTCGTACTACTAAAGTAAAAAAAAAAATGTAATTTTCAAAATGTACTCATTAATTACTACATTTTTTCCTACATGCATTTTAAATACAATGAAGTTTGAATTCTGTAAAAATGTACTGCAATACTCGTGAAAAATGTCTATTCAATCCGTGCATTTTAACAGCTTACATTTTTAATATTGTTGAAATGCTGATTAATTGCAACTTCCACAACTTCCGGAATCGAATTAATTTACTTAATATATAACAACAATAAAATTAAAATGCATGATAATTTATTAAAGCGAACACAACATTTAAGAAGATAGGTTTAAAACGCTGATATAAAAACAATTATTATGTAGTTGTAAAAACAGTTTTTTTGAATTTTTGAATCTCGAACACTCGAACCGTTTCTCAATTTTG
>JANEHU010005101.1:0-25405 GCA_027563435.1 Nasonovia ribisnigri | reverse complement strand
CATTTATACATTTCTAACATTTAATAAACAACGATTATAGATTTCCATTAAAACGTACCGATGTTTTACAAAAATATATTAAATTCTAGAATTCCTTTTTCCAAGGGTTTTAAGCCCAATCAACTCTGGTAACATAAATACAATTAAAGCAGTATTTGATCAAACAATTGAATATTTAAAAAACTAAAAATCAATGAAATACCTATAGTATCTAGTGGTAGAAAAATGTTTGCTATTGGCTTTATAATAACTATAAAAAGTACCTTGTGTGTATCGTACCAGTTACTTAATAAGTCACAAAGTCCATTGAAATTTGTCCTTACCTACAAAATTTCTCAAGACCACTTGGAGCTTTTTTTTGGTTGTGTACGAGCTAGAGGGGGCTCTAACAACAATCCTAACAGTAACTCAGTTCAGTTTAAGAATACTCTGAGACAGTTATTGTTCATAAAAAATATCACTGTTGAAAGTGGCAATTGTTCCAACTTATATTTTCCAGAAGGAGATATTATAGAATTCCGCTCAGAAAAGCGTAGCTTAATTGAACCAGCCAACACTGTGAATGAGAGTGAACGGGAAATGTATTTGTGTCAGTTGGACAGTACTAATTTAGGACATTTTGTCAAGGATATTTTAGATTACATTGGTGGATATATTGTAAGAGGTATACTTAATAAAACTGTTTGTCCGGAATGCTTTAATTTACTAATTAAAAACAATTTTGATCATGAATATGGTCATTCAAATTTTACAACATTTGTAAGTAGGGGTAAATTAATAAACATTTCTTATGCAGTTTCATTAATTATACAGCAACTAGAAAAGTCATTCCAGGTTATAATTGTAAAAGAACAAAAACTCCATAATAGATCAAAATTACTTATTATCGAAAGCGCTAGAAAAAGTATTTTATGTAAAAGTAAACATTTTTATTTCCCTAATTCTCATTCTACTAATGTAGATTTTGGATCACCTACACACGAATATGACCTCTTTACATTAATATCACAAAAATTTATAAATATTAGAATGCCACACTACGAAAAGCAATATAATATGAAAGAAGTTTTTAAAAATAAGACATCTGTCAGACAAAAACTGACAAAAATAATTCTTTTTAATAATATGTAAGTATTTAATGTAAGTTTAATAAATAAAAGTAATTATTTTTTATTTTGTTTGTTCTAATAAGCACTCCCAAGTCCCTACAATCTAAACAAAATTATAATAACATTATAATATTACTCTAAAGTATAGACGCGACGTCTAACTGCGAAATACAAGCACAGATTATATGAAATATTGAAATTTTCATATAATCTGTGGTGCAAGTAGGTGGTTCTTGCCGTACAGTGGAGGGGATAGCATCAATTGCCGGCTGTCGTGACCTGACCGTTTTTTTTACGTAGCAGATATAGGGAGTACGCGCTCCAGTATTCTTATCTATCTCGATGTTAAAATGTGAGTTTCGGAAAATCTGACTAGACACAGTAATAAGCATCTACATTCAATCAAAATATCATATCGGTTTGATAGTGTAACCAGTGCCATAAGGTTGATCAGGCAGTCAACCTGGACACTTTCGTTTATATATAAATCATTATATAATATGATGTTATAAAATTGATATTTTTACATAGCTGGGAGTTTCTTTGTGACAAAAAAAAAAAAAAATGAAAATTGGACGCGTGAACTTATCACGTCCTCCTCTATCGCATACGTAGGTACTTACCTCAATGTCTCCAACAACAAAAGTTGTTAACGTTACAACTTACATTAGCACCACCTAGGTAAATTTGGTTTTTTGGGGCATTTAGGGGGGTGTAAAAATGTTTATACTAGGATTACAAATGTGTACAAATGGAATAACAATCGTTGGTACCATTTCGGAGTCCAGAAGTCGATTGTACAAAAAGTGGGGTGCTGGCGTAACGTTACATTAGCACCACTGTGAAAATTTGTTTTTTTGAGGCATTTAGGGAGGTGTACAAATTTTTATATTATGGTTACAAATGTGTACAAATAGAATAACAATTGTTGGTAAATTTTTTTTTATGATTTTTCGATTTGGTGGTGCTAATGTAACGGACCTAGAAATAGGTATGGAGATAAGGAGGTTTTGGGAATTAATGAGTGTAGGACTGAAGAGAGGAGAGTAATTAGAGGACGGATTAGAGAGTTGAGGTTAGTTAAAAAGTTGGATAATAGGACGGGGAAATTATCTGTGGAAAAATCTTTGGTCCGGGTAGCTTCAGCGTATGATTTTGGTCTGGAATGAGGATTTGGCACCGGAACTTTGGTTGTAGAAGCCTTGAAAAGTCTTGGGTTTTTTTGAGCACTTATGAAGGTAGGGCAGCCCCTGTAGTTGGCGGTGTGATCCCCGGAGCACAGGGCACATTTTGCCTGGATATTCCGATCTTTGGAACATTCCTTGGTGTGATGATTTGCACCGCATTTAACGCAGCGCGCAATGTGGTGACAATAATTTTGCGTGTGGCCATATGATTGGCATTTATGACACTGCGGAGGACCGCGATTCATTTTATGTGGTTTTTCTATAGTGACTTTAGTGTTAAGTAAAAACGAAATTTTTGTGATATCCACATTGTTGGTATTTTGGGAAACTTCTATAAAAAATAGAGGTAGGGGGCGTTTATTTTTGTCTGATATATTTTGAACACGTACGACAGAGTGTCCCAATTCTGATAGAGCAGAAACAATATCTTTTTCAGTGGTAGAGAAGTGTAAGTTTCTGATAACAAACCTGACTGAGCGATATTGACGGGGTTTGAAGGTGTGGAATTTGGCGTCGGTGTCATTAAGATGTTTCACAATTATGTTGAAATTTGACAAATTCGAGGGCTGAACAATAAGATATATTGTAGAAGACTTACATGTGAATCCATTCGGACCGATAAGATTTGTCAATAGATTTTTGAATGAAGAGTAGTTTGAAATATCTTTGATATAAATTAGCGGTGCTGGAGAATCTTCACCCTGATCGGGAATGTGAGCGTTGTCATGGTTTGAAATGGATGTGATAGATGGTGTAGTAGTTTCATTTTCTTCGGAGGCGAGAACGGCGTATCTGTTTGGTGTGATGAAAATTTTGGATTTTTTATCGCCAAGAGTAGGTGATAAAGACGAATTTGACAAATTGCGCTTTGAATGTTTTGCGTTGGTAAGATTGGGTGGCGAACCTGGACTCAAGTTCGGATCTGGATCTTTCACGAAGACGTAATTATCGCCGACCATGGCCAAACGAACCGTTTGGCTCATTTGTAGGTCTAAGATAACTACCGATTGACGATTGTTATGATTGCAATTGAATAAAATCAATAAACGAGCGTAAAACAGAGATAATGGAACAAACACAGTGCGAAGTACATGCGTTCATGTTGAGCGCTGCGGCCGAACTGAGCAGGCGTGTTAGTCAGTAGTTAGTTACAATAATAACTTTGAAAAAAGCGGGTAAGTTGGTCTCGCTCTGCTGTACAGCAGGTTACAATATTGGCCATTGGGTCACTGTATGAATAGTTTTAAATTTGAATTCAATGATAATATTTATTATTGTATACGAAAAACGATTCTGATCAGAATATCAGCCAAGAATATTTTATATTTTAAAGGTTTCAAGTTACCCTAGTAGAATATTTTAAAATTATAACGCAAAACTAAAATCATTTTGCTTCGTTTAAATACCTTATTTTGTCCAAACTTGAATTTTAAATAACAACTAGTTGATCCCGTGCACTTCGCTGCCCGTAAAATATGACTACTCTTAAAAAAATTGTGAATATTCAACTAATTTTGTGTGTAACTCACTGCAGTAAGTGCAACTCAGCCACCCTTGTAGGCAACCCGACTACGTCGGATCGCGGACAACGCCGATGAGCGGCTACATGTGTAAAAATTCAATTTGATGCATGCTTGTACTTGATTTGCCCGATGAACATTTGGAGACAAATAAAATAATAAATACTTATTTCTACTAATTATGAAAAATTGTGATTATTCAACTCCCTTTTTGTGTAACTCGCTGCAGTAAGTGCATCTCACCCACCCTGGTAGGCAATCTGACTATGTCGGATCGCGGACAACGCCGATGAGCGGCTATAATATGTGTTAAATATTCGATTTAAAGCATGCTTGCACTTGACCTGCCCAAATAACCAATAGCAACCAATAGTAAATAAATACTAAAAACCCGAAATACACCATGCAATCATACAAATTTATTAAAAAGTTAATTAAAATATTTAATGTATTAAAAAATTTGAAATAAAAACTATCCTATCTTTTAAGTTGGACCAAATTACACGCGGTGTAAAAAATTTCATCAAAATCGGTTAAGTGGTTTAGGAGTCCATTGAGGACAAACATTGTGACACGAGATTTATATATATTAAGATTAAAAAAAACAGTCTTTTTTGGTTAGGTAAACAAAAAGCAAAATCGATATCTTATTCTGTGGTATAATTACCATGATTGACTTACTATAATAATATTATAGGTTTCTATGGTATGCGTACCCGAGGTGGCACACGAAAAATTAAAATATTTTTACAATATAGGTATATAATAGGAAAAAATATAAGCAAAATATCAACGAATTGGCATTAAGTATTCAACAACAAAAATCACTTCAGAAAGAAAATACATGATTAACAATGTAATATTATTATAATATTATGTACCTACACTAACTTTTTTTATATTAATATATTAATTATACAATAAAATGACGAACATTTTTTTTACAATATTGAATAAAAATAAAATAATATAATATTTTTCATGGCACGCTCAAAAAAAAAATGGATTTTTGGCACGTAGTGTTCAAAAGATTTGCCACCCCTGACATAGGTGAATCGTGAATGCCAACAATGAAGAAATTTCAGTAGAAACTAGAAGCAATATCTCCTGGTCATACATGCAAATTGCAATAGTGATCCATTGTTGAGCACATTGAAAATAATACAAAGATACAACAACTGTACATTTTAAATCTTCTTTAATAAAAATGAACAATCCATTCATATCTGTGAACTAAACTCTAAATTACATAATTAGTGAATATATTATGATTTATGACTTTAATTCAAAACATGACATACTCTTTTATTGATACAAGAATTAAGGTAAAGGTAAACTACTTAAATAATATCTACTACAATAGAATGATAATAGATTAGATCAACTAAATGTATGTTTAACTTAATAATATCATTTTAATTAATAATGTTGTATATGCACACTAATGCGCTCTGGCAGATTGTGCCGAACTAGGTTATGTAATTATTCTGTCCGTTATATAATATAATATAGTTATTAGTTACGTGGATGTTGTGCAAGCCACGCTTTTTTACTCATAAAGTCATAATAAAGAATTTAATGTTAAAAGAAATAATATGTTTTAGTTATTTTTTATTAATTGTGTTTTGACCACGGCGGTCCAGAAACACAACAGTGGCGACTAAGATAAAAACGTTTAATAAAGTTTGTGTTACACAAATTGACACAGGATTAAAAGTTAAAACGGATAAAATCAACGGCACGGCGTCGTCAGTCATTCATCCATTAATCTACAAATTCGTTCTTCTGTAAAGATGACCGGCGGTAACAATAAAGATGACAGTGGTTCCATGGTAAAATTGGCGTTCTTTCCGAATTCAAACCCGATGGGAATTGGACAGTATACTATAGGAATTCGCACCGAAAATTTCTATGTACCGTAAACGAGGAATTTTATGCTTACGTAAAAATGGTTAAGAGTCAGTGAACGACTGGTATATGAGAATTAAAAATGCTGCTACACAATGCAAATAGGGAACGAACTTAATTGCAGTCCTCAAAGATAAATTTGTGACAAACTTTAACGATGGTATTATTAAGGATCGTTTTTGTGCAGAAGATATTGAAAATGGATTGAATGAAATGGTTGAACTCGCTTTAAAAAGAGAGGCAACTGACAACTGTTAAAACAGCTCAAACTCCCTCCGTTGTACACAAAGTTGAAAAGAAGTACCAAAAACCAGCAGTTTCAAACCAGAAAGGGAACAAGTCACGGAGTCACATCGCAAAACAATCGATCAGGGACCTCAAAGAAATCAGGTCAAGGCATGACTTCAAATGCAATATGTTTACACTGTGGATAAAAGGGTCGATTTTTTTGTTTGTAAGTACCTATAAAAGTTATAGATGTAAAATAATATGTTCTAAAATAGGGCATTTCGCAAACGTATGCTAAAGCAACATTGAAGTAAAAAATATTGAAATTAAGGTAGATAACTCATTGAAAGAATTTGATTTATTTAATGTAAATAATATTCACAATAGCTTAGTAGATACCTCCAGAAATATTTAATGTCATAGTAAAAATAAATTTGAAATGGAATTAGACTCAGGGGTGACAAGTTCTTTTTTTACTGATAGTGTTTTTAATGAAAAATTTAGTCATTAGTCATTATACATTGGAAACGTCCAATACTAAATTAGTTTTTTTGATGGCTCAACGTCTGAACCAATGAGAAAATTCAAAGCATCTATTGAGTATAATAATAAAGTCATAGAAACTGAATTTATAGTGTTAAAAAGTGTTGGTACGGCTAGACCTTTATTTGGTAGAGATGAAAGCATTCAATATCACATGGTCACAAACAAATTTTATTGAGAGTGATTAAGACAATATAAAATATAAAGAGGGATATCGTTAGTTGTTCAATGGTGATTTAAGCAAATTAAAAAATTATGAAGTGAGTTTAGAATTGAACGATGTCAAACTAATATTTTGTAAACACCGTACAATTCTTTTTGCACAAAAGACCGCAGTAGAAAATGAATGAATAAAACTTGAGGAGGCTGGAGTTATAAAAAAAAAAGATAACTGTCAATGGGAAACACCATTAGTTCCAGTTTTAAAACCAAACTGGTCCATCAGGTTGTGCGCAGATTATAAGGTGACAATTAACAAGTTAATTAAAGATGTCCATTGCTCGTTTCTTAGAATAGAGGAATTATTTGCCATATAATACAAGGGGTGAAACGTTTTCAAAAATTGACTTCAGTAATGCTTACAATCAACTAAAATTAGATGTTAAAACTAGTAAACTACTAGCTTGGAGCACACACAAAAGTACCAATGAAGTTTTACGCATGCCTTATGGCATAAAGCTAACTACTATTTGCTAAGTAGACAATTTATAGTAAAATCTGACCACAAACCTTGTTAACACTTTTTGGACAAGACAAAACAATTCAAAAAATAGCAACAGGACACATTCAAAGGTGGGCTTTTTTCTTACCTGGTTTTGATTATGAGATTGAGTTTATTAAAGGTGTAGACAACCTGGTTGCTCATGTATTGATATGGATATTGGGCTGCATACTAGTTGCGGTCATGACGTTTTTTGAGATAAACGGATATAACAGTTGCGGTCACATTAATTTAGGTAATATCTTAGTTGCGGTCATAGCTTTATTATACTCCAATTCCAGGCGAAATCTATAGTATACGATAAACATATATTTTGATATAATGCACACAGCGTATATATGTGGGAACACCACTACTTATCTGTAAAGTTTATAAATAAAATAGATTAGTAACAGTGTTAAACGTAAGGCAGTCGAGCAGTTTAGTGAGCGCCCTTCTAAAATTATTCATTCTGAGATGTCAAGTACAGCACTAAGTGTACTCGACTCAAATGATATTTCTTTGATTAGGAAAAATATACATACTGCACGAATGAATATTTATCCGAAGTTGCCACGTGACTTTCCACAATTGCATGCGACGCTTCCTGACGTAATTAATAAAATACAGACGAAAAATAATGAAAAATGGATTTTTATAAATGATGTCCAGAACAATATAGTGTGTTTTACAACTCAGATAAACCTTGATTTTCTTAAGCAATGTGATTCAATTTTTATGGATGGTACTTTTTCAAGTTGTCCTTTTCCTTTTAAGCAACTTTTTGTCATTCATGGATTTAAAAATAGCTCATACATACCATTGTTTTTTTCGTTGTTGCCTAGCAAATGCCATAATGCGTACAAGACTGTATTAGATCATCTCAAAAATCATTTATGTGACTATATCCCAAATAGAGTTTTCAGTGACTTCGAACAGGCTATCCACACAGCAATTCAAGATGTGTGGCCCACTACAAATTTGAAAGCATGCCGTTTTCACCTAGGGCAAGCATGGTTTCGCAAAATGCAGTCATTAGGTCTAGCAAAACCATATATGAAACCTGGTGAAATGTCCGAATATTTGAAACTTTTTTTCGGACTTCCGTTTCTACGACCAGATGAAGTTGACGATTGTTTTGTCACAGATATTATGGCTCTTCTTCCACCTAATAATTCAAAATTGACTGCATTTACAGACTATATTTTAGAAGTGTATGTAAGGGAAGATTCGAGATATCCACCGTCATTATGGGCTGAATGTTCGTCTTCCATAACACGAACAACCAATGCATGCGAAAGTTTTCATTCAAAGCTCAATAGCATGTTTTACCACTCTCACCCTAATATTTTTATATTTATTGACGCTTTAAATGAAATTCAAACAAATGGCTATTTAAAAATGAATTGTACAAAAACCAGTCGTGTTAATAAAATTTCAATAGAAAAAGAGCATTTTTTAGCGCAACAAATACAGTATTATGAAGAAGGCGAAATAAATCGACTTGAATATCTAAAGTCGATTTCCTTTAAATTTATACCTACAAAATTTTAAAATTTTAAATTATTATTATCATTATACATATTATATACTATATTTTGACACAAGTTATATAATAATTATTATTTGACAGTATTATACATATTATAATATTATACTTATGCATATTATACTTTGACACAAATTTAACCACGTAATTTAAACATAAGTATCAACATTTTTAACCATACCTACACAATAAATAATAGTGTAGACAGTCTTAAGTCTGTTATCTTTTCGATATAAATGGGAAGGAAAATGTTGATTGATACATTTTATATAAACTATATTATATTATATTAGTATACTTAGTTATTATTATTTGGGTGACCGCAACTAGTATCTAACCTTTTTGAGGGGTGACCGCAACTAGTATGTAACCTTTTTGAGGGGTGACCGCAACTAGTATGTAATTTTTGATTATGACCGCAACTAGTACACACCGGGATATTGAATCGATTGCAAAATGCAAATAGTTGCAATATCTCTATCATGCATGAACCAGAACCTTCAAAAGTAGTCTTAACAAAATGGCCTAGAAGGCTAGAACCTATAAATGTTTTGATAGAATACATATTGATTATGCAGGTCTGATTATGAATAAAATGTTTCTCGTTATTTCTGACTCATTTTCAAAGAGGCTAGTAATATTCAAAGTTAAAAAAGCTGACACCAGCAATATACCTTAATTAAATTAAAAGAGGTTTTCGCGAGATTCGGTTTACCAAACACAGTAGTCTCCGACAATGGAACACCCTTCACATCTTCAGAATTTAGCCAGTATAATGGTATCCAACATTTAACCAGTCCTCCATACCATCCTTCGAGCAATGGTGCAGCAGGAAACGCAGTAGAATCTTTCAAATTAGGTTTCAAAAAAATATTATCCGATAATGAAAATATACCTATATAGTCAGCACTATGTATAAATTACACAATATATTTTAAAATCAATGCTATTACCTAGTCTATTTTACTGTTTTGAAATTTTGAATATTATAATATAATGTCTAATACAGTAGCGTAGCTAGAGCTCAATCAAGGGGAGGGGGGCTATTTAAAAATTGTAATACACCACAAAATATTGCGAGGAATTTAAAATTGTCCATTAATTATTTTTAACAGTACATTAATGTATTGCTTAACTAATTGCGAGACTAATTGCTTACCATTTATTTGCTTTTATAAAAAAAATGTATGATATACATATTATACTTAAATCCTAAGGTCATGTAACACTCTTACCACGGCCAATGCAGGCGAGTCTTTGATTGGTTATAAATTATAATATAACAAAATTAAGAAATACATACTTATTATATTTATTTCTTTTGTACAATTTATATATTTATATAGGTACCTACCACGGATATAACCGTGATTGAAACATCACCAATAGAAATGTCAAGGGGGGCCATGCACCCATGCCCTCCCCCACAGCTATGCCACTGGTTTAATAAAAGAAAAATCACTACCTATTTTACTTGCTCTACCACTAAACACCCTGATGAAAAAAATAGTAAGATCACTAAGATCATTACAGAAAATGAAGTTATGGAATTGGCGGTGATATTTGTTTAATTTATTAATGTAAAATGTTTTATTTTTGAGGGAATTTAATATTTTATTAGGCTGTTGATTTCAATGTTCATGATATTGGCTGTTATATTAATATTACTTTGACTGATAAATATTTGGGAAGAATTAAATCTTTTGTCATTCATGTACATTGTACCAATGTACCATGTGTAGTTTTAGTTCATTATTACAACTAATATAACCAACATTTATTTAGACTCTTAAAGATGTGTGGATACCATCAGCTACATATAATAATAATAATAATAATTGTTTATTCAAAGAATAAAAAGTGCAAATTACCCAATAGTACAAGTAAATAAATAAGTTATTACCAAGTTATTACAATAAATTTATACGGAAATTGTACAATAACATAAATTAATATTAATTATAAGCTAGAGATATAAACTAAAACGAAAACAATTACACAAATAAATATTACATATTGTTAGTGAAGTAAATTTTAAGAATTGAGGCTAACGGAGTAAAGAAGCAATCAATATTAGGTGCAAGTTTATTACACAGGGTCATGGCTCTAAGAATAGGTGAGTTTTTTAAGTAATTTGTGCTGTGTGATGGTAAGTAAAAAATGGGAGTGGTTCGAGTATTCTATGCAGGAATATTGAGTGAAATGTGTTCTAATAGATAAGGTGCATCAATATGGTTATTGATTAGCTTATATAAAAAAGAAATATCAGCTAAATCCCGTCTGGAGGCTAGAGAGGGAAGGTTCAGTAGTGATCTTATTGATGTATAATCATGCTGGTTAATAGTTAAGTTGAATTTATATGCTGCAAACTGGACCCCCTCAATAATCTCGATGTTGGATTTGGTATAGGGGCTCCAAATAGGAGATCCATACTCTAGGATGGATCTAACTAAAGCACAATAAAGCAACTTTAGTGAATCCAAATATTTAAAATCGACGAATGACGCTTAACAAAGCCTTACTCACAAAGTGATTTTTTTATTATACATTCTATGTTCCTGAAAATTTAAATTATGTGTTAAGGTTATACACTTATACCTAGGTCTTTGATAGATGAGATTGAATTAAGTCAATATTGTTTACATAATAAGTAAAATTAATATGATCCCGAGACCTATAGAAGCACATCGAATAGCATTTATTAATGTTTAAGCTCATTCCCCAAACCTGGCACAAATTATACAAGGTATTTAATTCCTATTGAAGATTTAAACAGTCACTAATTGAAGAAATACTTTACTTTTTAGATCATATTCAAAAAATAAGAAGTGACATTTACTTAAAACTGATGATATACTGTTTATGAATAAAATTAATAGGATAGGTGACAAATGGCAACCTTCTGGAGTACCCGATGGAATAGGTAATAAATTAAATGAGAATCTAAGGACTGAGGTAAATTGGGACCTATTTGTCAAGTATGAATTAAGCCAGGACAATAGGGGATCACCGAAACCTAATTGATTTAAAGCAATAGAGAGTAATTTGTGATCCACACGATCAAAGGCCTTCTCAAAGTCTGTATAAATTACATCAACTTGGCTGTTATTTTTAAAAGACTAGTATGAAGTGCTATAGAGTTAAGTTGCATAAAGGGTTGATCAGGGCCTAAAACCCTGTTGGCTATTGTCCAAAATGTTATTGATTGGATTGATTATATGCATAAGAATTAGTTTCTCTAACAATTTACCAAGTTGCACAAGGCCTGAGATTGGCTGATAATTTTTGACGTCTAACCTATTGCCTTTTTTAAAAACTGGGGTGATAGAGCTGATTTTCCATAAGGAAGGGAATACACCTTCCTTGAGTGATTTGTTGAATAACAAGAAGACAGGATAGGCAATAGAATCTAATAAACTGGAGAGAAAGTATCCGGAAATACCATCGGGTCTGGGAGAATTGGAGAATTGGATTTATATAAAGAACGTAAGACGTCTGAAACTTCATCAAGTGAAATATGTTAGTAAATATACTGTCAAATTTTTTAATAGAGGAGGTTAAGCTAGAGATGTCTAATGGTGGAGTAACTGAGGGTCTATATACTGAAGATAAGTATGAAGAGAATAGGTCAGCAATATCTCTACCATTATTTGCAGATTTGTCTTTTAGGAAAACAGAATTAGGTATATCACGATTGCTAGTATTATTAGAAACTCATTTCCAGAATTCTTTTGGGTTTATTTTTATTTCGTTTTCAGAACGGTGAATAAATTCCGAATATACTGATTTAGATTTAGACTTGTATTATGCTCTCAACTTAGAGAATAATTTGGAATTAGATTTGGTTTGAGATTTGGCCAAGGTTATAATGGTGCAAACAATATATCTGGAAATCTAAAAGGTGTTCAAAGGTGTTTTTTTTTCAAACTATTATAAGGGATACATACCCTAAAGCATTGTATGTGCATTGTGCCACTCATAGCCTCAATTTAGCTGTATCTAAAGCTAGTAATATTCAGCCTATTAGATATTGCTTGGGTATTATAGATAAAAAGTATAATTTTTTTAATACGCCTAAACACCAAAATGTGCTTTTAAATACAATTAAAGAAAGTGATTTAGACCCACAAGCAAAAAGCTTAAAGCGGTTATTATGGGTTCAAAGATATGAAGCAGTAAATAATTTTATAGAACTTTTTAACTTTGTAGTGATGTCCTTAGAATACATTTCTAGTTAAAAATATAATGCTGCAACAGATGCTTCTATTTTAATCAAAGCACTTGATTCTGAATTTTTGGTATTAATTCAAATAGTAAATGTAAATATAGAATCTTTAAAGTATTACATTTTATTTATATATATTATTTTCTTATGATTTACCATTATGTAAATTACTACAAAGTAAAGGCATTGACTTGAAGGAAGCTATAGATCTAGCAGATGATAATGTTACAGTACTTTAAAACTTAAGAACTTATATTAATACAGTTTAATAAAATGTTGAAAAAAGCACAGGTAAACAATACATGGTTCACTTTGAGACTTAAATTTGGAAGTTTACAATTTTAATCGCAATAAAACATTTATATTTTAATATTTGATTAGAAAATGGCTGAATTCTTGGATTTTCATATTAAAATTAAACGGATTAACAAGAGACAAACATTCAGAGATAATTCAATTATAAGAGATGATGGTTCTCCACTCGATCCTGAGCAATATTACGGAGTATCTATATGTCTCCCTTATATTGACTTCTTCATAAACCAATTGGAGGAAAGATTTTTTGGCACACCACAATATTTTTGGAGGTTTGTTTCATATTTTGATAAATAATAGTTGATTACTTGAATAGCACTATTTTAAAAAATAATACATCATATAATATATCATTTTAAGTTATTTCCAAAATTAGTAAATTTATTTTCAAGGCTTTCAATGTTTATTTTCGAATGATTATGAATCTGAAGGTTTTGATGATTTAGTACATCTTTATCTTCCTGCTGGTGTTCAAACTGTTAGAGCAGAATTAAGTTTATGGCATACAAAACTTATACGCTTAGGAAAATCTCTGAAAACAGTACTTGATGCCATCAAGTTGTGTAATCATGAATTATTTCCTAATTTGTTTGTCTTATTACAAATATTTTGCACACTTTATATCAACGGCTACACCAGAAAGAATGTTTTCGTGCCTCAAACGGTTGAAAACATATTTGAGAAATACTATGGTAGAGATAAATATGCTGTACGCTTGTACTTATTATAATATAATATAATATAAAAACCTATAATCTGACCTATAGTTGGAATAAGTATTAAATTAACAGTTCAAACATAAATGCACAATACACTATATTTTAAACTAACTTCTTAGGTTTTGTTCATTTATTTTATTGTAAAATTATAACTTATAAGCATGTTTCAAATGTCAATATAATGCTTATGTATATATTATGTCAATAATCAATATAATATATGGTAATTGTGTAATTTTATTATTCTAGTCGTCTCAATGGATTGGCCACTATGGTTGTTCATCGTGGGATTATAAATATAATCTCCAATGAAGTACTGGATGAATTGATAAAAAAAACAAAAAAATTGATTTAATAATATAATAAAAATATTGTTATGAATAAAGTACTAATTTACCTTAATTTAAAACAATGTTTATTAGGCATAACCATAAATTATATTTTAATGATTAAGTAGTGCATATTAAAAAATCAGCCACATCTCCCCCCCCATGACAAAATCATTTGACCGCCACTGCTCAGGATCGTCTGAGTCATACCTACGTTTTCTTTTAGCTTTGGGTCTTTTTAAAGACTTTTTCACTATACAAGGGTATTCTAGATGTACGTCTATAGGACCATCTAGCTGTACACTTGTATCTGTTTTAGTGATTGATGTAATTTCTGCATGATGCTGTACTTTAATATTTTCAGTTTTTTTATAATAAATATTGTAGGAACAGCATCTTCTTTTAATAAAATATGATTTCTATTTCTAAAATTTATTTTAAAATCATTTTTACTGAAATGGTCACAACAGATGATACTATATTTTGTTAATGTGCCATACTTTACTTTTATAGCTTTCATTCACAAACCTTTCATAAATAATTTTTGCTACGTTTAAATATCTAATTTCGTCCAAACTTGAATCGCAGAATAGATTAAATTTAATCTATTCTATGCTTGAATTTCAAATAAATATTTAGAAAAATTGTGATAACGTCTTTAAAGATTTTTTTGGTTAGGTAGGTACATCAAAGACCAAAATCGATTCCTTAGTTTTTATTTCAAGGGGGTTTTTGAAAACTACTAACTGGGAATTTTAAATTTTGACCTACCGAAGCACCAACTATATTCACTTTCCCATCGGTAAAGATACTGAAGACGTCTGAAGTTGAAAATCAAAGCTATTTTATCTAATCTATCTTACAAGAACTTGACCGGCGTCAAAATGGCCATAATGTTGAAATATTATACCATACAAAACACTTACGTCAAACAGAAACATATCGTAAACAATAGGTATACATTACCAGCGAGATGTATTGCGGTATCTCCAATCGTTTCGCGTCCAATGAACACAAATGGCTCTTCGTGGACTCGTCGAAACAAACGTTGCTTATGTATAACGATATGGGAGAGTTGATTTTGGACAACCTGGTCGTCAACGTGCAGAAATTCTTAAAGTTTTACGAGCCCGCGATCGATCAGCGGACAACGTATTTTCATAGTTTTAGTGTTTTTTCCGATTTATTATTTTTTTTTCTCACACCCACACTTTCTCTCTAACGCATGATTTTTTACGTTTTTTCCCTAAATACAAACGCAGAAAAAACATTGAACGATCGTAATCATGTAACGCATTGGTCCGGTAGTACCTACAAGGATCGAAGGACGATATGTTATGAGAACAAACGTGTAACAAAATTGAACAGAAATGATTATTCGTACAGTTTTATTTTTCTATTCAGTAAACGATGTTTTCGAACAATACAATCAATACAATAGCACAGACTATGTTTTTTTCTCGTTTATTATACGATATCGACGTTGAAACTCTTCAGCGGATATCCTGTCGTCGTTGTACAGATCTTCCAGTTTTCGTATTTTTCTCCATTTAATCGGATCCCTGTCGTATGCCTCCGCGTCGTCTTCGTCGTAGAATACGATAATTTCCGGTTGCTTCTTCTTCGGCGGCATCGTGTAAGAACTGAAAGGAAGGCACTTGGTACACGTATGATATTGTATGTTATTATAACGAGACTCCGATCAATCGGAGATGTAAATAAGGCGTGCGCTGTCTGTTTCGAGTGTTTCGACAAATCTTGAGCGTACTGGTTATTATGTATAAATATAAATAGTTTATACTTTATATATTATACTAAATATTGCACGAACAAATAGCGATTATCAAACACGCAGTACCCGTCCACGACAAAGCGGCTATCCAAAAACGAAACACAGTAAACTGCACCTTTTATCAAAAATTATTTTTACACATACATAAATTCATAACGGAAGAATGCATGGGCCATGGCAAATTAAATAGGTATGTCAGCAACTTGTGACATAACGCATGTCTGCGACGTAAGCATTTCTCCAACTGGTTGTGCCACTTGTGCAGTGGAGTGGTGGTGAAGTCTTCGGCGGCGGACCAATTAGAAACGGAGAAATGCTTACGTCAACAGTATAAGGCTGAGTGGAGGGTGGATGCGTGATTTGTTTCAAAACCAGTAATGTTGCTGACATACCTATTTAATTTATCATGGAATAGGCTATGTTAATGCCGCGGACTAAGATACAGAGGACTGGAAACGAGCAAGTAACGCTACCTAGTGGCAATTGAATGATGATAAAAATAATATATAATATATAAATTAATAGAATATTATTTGGATACTGATAAACCAGAATACTAAAAAATACATGTGCCATGTTCCATAGTTATTAGTATTAATTAAGAACAATTGTTTTACCACAATTTCTGTACTGTAATCATATTATGGCCAATAAATAAATAATAATTATTATTATTATTACCTACTACTTATAGGCAATGCTGGGCAAGTTAACTATTTTTTTTAACTCGTTTAGTTAAGTTAATATAGAAAAAAGTAAGTTAAGTTTAAAGTTAAGAGTTACCTCTATTTTTTTTTAACTTGAAAAAGTTACAAGTTAATTAGAAAATAAAAGTAACTTAACTTAAGTTACTTTAGGTTAAAATAAGTTACTTTTTTTTGGCGGGATACTGAGTACCTAAATAATTGTTATATTTTTCTTTTATTAATGACGAGGTTACTCCTATAACATTTCCGTTTATAATAATATAATATACTATATAGTTATATAATATTTTCTGTGAATATGCAATATGTCATATGATAGTAATTTTTATAAATTATTGTCTAATAATTATTAATTAATATATTTAAAATTTCGGATTTTTTTTTTTATAAAATTAATTTGTTCAAAATTGAATTTATTTTAAATCTGTGGTTTAGGAAAAAAATTAACTTACCGTGCCAATAAAATTAATTAACTCGTTAGTTACTGAATAACTTGGGAAAAAATGTAACTCGTTAAGTTAGAAGTTACTTCTTAAAAAAAAGTAACTCGTTAATTAACTTAGTTAAAAGTAACTTAACTTTTTAACTTAACTTTAACTTATTAACTCGTTAATGCCCAGCCTTGCTTATAGGCTATATTTATATTTATATTTTTTGAAAAATCAAAATCAAAACATTTGATATTTCACCATATCGTTTCCAGTCCTCTCTATCTTAGTCCATGCATACAACGCAAGATGTCGCGATCTTTAATGTGGAAGAGAAAACGACGTTCTCTCACTTCCGCAAGTGGACTTTTATATGTTAAATGTTATACAGAGTGTATTTTATGTCATTGTACACGTGGTTTTTTAACGATTATGGATCGATGATATGGCATTTCGTTAAAACGAAAAAAGACATCTTTCTTTATTTTTTACAGGCAATTTTTTTATAATAATTTCAACATTTTTAAACACACAGTTGTACCAACAGCAAAATCAATTTTATTTTTTCAAATGGTAACCACTATATTTTCTAATGGATTCTGGTAAAGCTATTTTTTCTGAAAATTTTTATAGTCAAATCATCAATTTTGGTTTGCTAGTTTAATAGTTATGGTCCTCTGAAGTTTAGGAAAAATGTAAAATATGTGACAATAGTTTTGGATATTCTTGATTTAAATAATCCTTGACAGTTGACATTGATTGTGTAGTGAGCTGGGGCTCCTGGTGAAAAGTACCTTGCTATGCTTCAAAATACCATTCAGCCTTTAGTTGTCCGACAATTGAAAATAATGACAACCTGACTGAGTTGGACGAAGAAAAAATTGTTTTTCAACAGGATGGAGCCCCAGCTCACTACACAATTAATGTCAGGGATTATTAAAATCAAGAATATCCAAGCAGGTGGATTGGGCGACGCGGGCCTGTTGAATGGCCACCAAAATCACCAGATTTGACACCAATTGATTTTTTTCTTTAGGGCCATTTAAAATCAGTGGTGTATAACACTCCTAATGATAACATGGAGAGCTTAAAACAGAAAATATTTGACGAGTGCCGTAACTTAACAAGTGATAATTTTCAAAATATCCGTCAGGAATTTGAAGATCGTTTATATTACTACAAGTAAATGGTATGGGTTTTGAATATTTAATTTGAAATTTTTTTTTTTTAATAAACAGTCAATTTATTTACAAAAATATTTGTTTTTAATTCATCTGAGTTCCATTATTACCAAATCATTTTTTTTTTTGTTTTTTTTTTTAAGAGTGTTAATAGATTACTAATTTAAGTGTATAAATAATAGCATAGTTATAAGAAAAAATTATTTAGTTCTGTAAATTAAATGTAATTATACCGGCTATACCAATTATTCAAATTAAAACTATTATCACATATTTTACATTTTTCCTAAGGTAATATTATACATCAATTATAGGTGCTTTAATTAACTTTGCAGACTTCCTATGAAGTTTTGATTTTTTCTTTAGCATTATCTATTGGATCGAGAACAAATTAAAAGTACCCTAATCATGAGAAAAAAGTTAACTACCTAAGGATGATGTTAAGCCATGTGCATGGATACAAGTTGTAGTGACTATTCGTTCCAGTTTAGAACAAATATTAAATAGTACTTCACTGCGTAGCCCTTCTTCACTTAAAACATACAATGTTGTAGCCTCCATGGTACTAATTAAATTAAATAGTTTTTCTGATGGTCTTATCAAATGTCCATGGGATAAAATTTATCAATGAAAACTTCTATTGAATAACTAGTAAGATATTTCTGATCTTAGAGATGAGAGGCAATTTAGACACTTGGTAAATCGAGTTGCTTTCCTAGCTACATATCCTCCAATATATGCTAAGAAACGAGACAAATCAAAATAACTTCAATCGTGTATTTTGTTGTATAATATTTATTAATTAATTTTCACTTGTTTAGTTTTAGATAAAATTATATTGTAAAAAAAATCACGGCATTTTTTATGGCACTTGTGTAAAATTAGTATGACTTGGAGTATGATTGTAGAGACTTAATTTCGGCAGAGTAGTAATATAGTGTATGTAGTATGTACGTTTACCCATCTAGCACAATCAACCGTATACGCACTAAACAAGTTACGAGTACATCACTGAAGTACTGAATAATATATTAATTTTAATTAATTATTAATTATACTTCTAGCAAAAGTATAAAATACTATTCTTCTTCAGGGAGCCATCACCAGCAATAAATGTACCACAACATGTGAAAATATTTAGCAACATTGTGTAGTAATGTGTACATCATAATTAGTAACAAAATATTAAGGGGATTCGATACCGATCGTTTTAAGGAGCTGAACATAGGCAATTTTCATAGTGTGTGCGTGCGTGGCGTGCATTTGTATTTGAGTAAACGATCATTATTGTGAGTGCCTCCGTCCGCCCACAAGACTACTACAGCCCAGAAGCGGGACGCGTATTAGCAAACCCTCTATAGTCCCAGCGCTGTACCTAAATACGCGCATTTCATTGGCTCATTTGAATTTCGCGCCAACATATTTATTATTATCAATATTATTATTATCATATTCATTATTATCCAACTTTGAGGTATATTAAATAATTAATAATAATTAATAATTAGGTATATTCTATAATTTTATAGATTCTCTTGTTTTATTAATATAGGTAGGTACTTAGGTAGGTTATTGCAATAAGTAAAATGTATAGCTGAATTTGTTCAAATAAAAATGAATTCATGTACCTCTTATAGTCTTATGTGAAATCCTTAATATATTATGAATAACTCATAACTATTATACTAATTATTAGTCCCTTAATTACTTATTACCAAATAATTGAACTAAGATAAGTTTATATGAAATTACTATATTAAAATAATTAGTACCTAAAACTAAATTGTATTATAAATTTAACTTTACATATTTATGTATTATAGATATACAGACAAGGAAGTGGAAGATTTTCAAAAACTTTTTTTGATTTATGCTATAGGATCTTAATCATTAATATCATGCATATGTTTTGTGCATTCCTTACAATTATGTGTTCTGACTAGTTTAAAAATGCACCCATATAGCCAGTTGTGTAACTAAAGCTAGAAATGTAATTTTAAAATAAAATATTCTTAATAGTTAATTTTTATAAAAATTACCAAGACTTAGAATTGAATATGTTATACTGGTGAGTTACACTTCAAATTTGTATCATTCTGAATGTAGATGAGTGCTCTTAATCCTGCAAAGACAGGGCTACACTTGCATTACAGAAGAAATCAACTTGTGTAATTTTCACGGTTTATGGTTAAAAGCTATAAATGGATTAACTGCAGATGGTTCAATACCTACCAGCTAAGTCCATAAAAAGAACTTGGTGAAAGAAATTAAAGAAAGATATTTGGATAATAGCATATTCTTAGCGGGTATACGTATTTTTTATATAATGAGAATACGAGTATGTATAATATAATATAATATCGTACGCACCTAAGTCCTAGATGTATTATTCTATTACAGTAATATGTATACAGTATACATAAATAACAATATTCACATTTCATTTATTATCTGTATACTGTTACAATTTTTGTTGATTGAGCAATATTTTTAGTGGCCTAAGTTATGGTATTTGTTGTTACATATACCAAAGACCAAAAAATGCTGCATTCTTATTCTATAATGATTAAATTTATCTAAAAGAACATAATGTTAGGAAAAAAAAAAGAAAAAATATTTGAAAGTATTTATAAATACTTTTTAAAAGTGTTTGTAATTTATTTTACTTAAATACTTTTTAAAAGTATCATTATTTACAAGACTGTGGTATACCATTTTAAAATGTCACGGACAACTGCAGACACATGTTGCGTATAGTTACGAATTTTCAATTAAATTTGATCCGCCTAAACAATACACAATAGATATGTTTTCAAAGAAAAATAGGAAAATACGAGATTTGACGTCGTCCGACGTACAACATCAGTTTCACGAATCACCGTTGAGAGTTCTAATCACGCCACAACGCCACTCCACATTAAACGAAAGTCTCCGCCACTGTATAAAAGGACGTATTGATGCTTCGTTACGGCATAACGTAATTTTTGTGCAAATATAATCCTATAAGTGAGTATATTATACCAGACGGAAAATAATATTTTCACGTTTTTATATTATTTTAAATTATTCGTGTTTTATATATTTTTATTTTTGTCTACTTGTATAGTATTCCACTTTACTCCTCAAAAAACCAACCAAAACCAAAAATGGGCGCTGAAAAAGTAATCATGAACATCGTCGTCGTCGGACAAGTCCAATCTGCCAAGGCCATCAAATCGATCGCCAAAGCCACCCCAGCCACCAACCAATTGATGGTGAGTTAACAATTCTGTGATTTTTTAATTTTGATTGTATTTTTTCGATATTGTTATCGTGTTTCAATTTTCTTTTAATAGTGTGTACATGCGTAAACTGGCATGTTTATTTAATTTTTGACAAGGTATATAAATTAAATCATTAGTGCAATTCATTTTTATATCGCATACATAATTTCATATATACAATTTTTTTTTAAAATTATTACTAAATAATAAGTGCTTTTATAATTTTGTTCAATATTTTATTGTTACATCAAATTTAATTAGGATAGATTTTATATAAACAACCTATTTTTTATAATTTGCAATCATAACTTCCTAAATTTTTAATCTTTTGATAAAAGTCTCAAAACTTTTATTTCGCAAACAGTATAGGCATAATAGTCTATAAGTGTTGTAAAGTATTTTTGTAAATGTATTAAAAAACATTCATAGTATTACTTAATAGTACATACTTTTGTAAATTAAGTATTTGTAAGTACTTTTAGTGTGTAATAATTGTATTCGAAAATCAAATAATTTTATGTCAATACTTTTAAATGAGTAATGATTAAACACATAATTAATTTTCCTACTTGGCTACTTGTACAGTTAAATAAATACAATTTAAATTTAAAAATATGTGCCAAGTATTATAGTACAAATACACAATAGTTCTTAAATATATTTCTTAAAACTGAAAAGTCTTTGAAATGTATTTTAAATACTTTCTGAATCGACGTATTCTTATCTTTATTTAAATACGATTTTAATAATATTTTTTACAACTCTGTAAACTGTAATGGAATTTTTTAATCCCATTAGAATTGATGATTTAATTCTACCAAGTAGAAAATAATACATTAGCTATAGTATATTGTACTAATCGACTATTTTTTGTTTTGTTTCAGAACTGCTAATTCAAGCCCGCATCAATCTCAAACTTAAAAATGCCATAGCCCAAACAGTACATAATTTTATAATTTATTTTTAATTATAATAATGTGTATTGGAATTGCAAAATAAATCAGTCACTTCAGTCATTAAAATTATTTATTCTTTATTTGTTCCATTCTAAGTTGTTATCACTTATCAGTTATCACAGTTTATATGTCTCTGTTACTATTGGATTTAATTTCAAAGATAAAATAGTGTGCAGTTATTGTTATCCTTATTGTGATAACTTTGGTACATATTGATGTTTAAAAACAATGTTTTATAAAACCTTCTTAAGCAATATTTAAACATTTGAATAACGACTATAATAGCATTTATATGGTATTTTAAAATCATTTTTTAGACATTCAATGAAAAATGTAGCGTTGTAATGTTTATGAAATAATTAATTTCTATGAAAAATATAAAAAAATGTTTATTATTTCTTAAAGTGTGTAGTCATCGGTTTGAAAATTAACATTTTTAAAATTTTTTTATCGTATGAAACAAAGAAAATATGTATCCAGATATTACATTTTAGTCTAAATAATAAATTATTGCGTTTGTATTAATTATAAAATAGGTATGTCATACGAAATTCGTAAGGATATTAAAATTACACCAGAGGAAGTTATTGAAGAATTCAGTAAAAAACTATCAAGAAAATTACAGTTAAAATATATGTAAGATATTATAGTGTTATTTTTAAGTTTATATTTAATAAATACTGATGTATTAAAAAAAGTTAGCACCAATAAATCAAATAGTAAATAGTAATTTAAATAAATAGAAAAGTGTAACAATTTTTTTTTTTGAGCACTCCCTGTTAAAATTTACTGGATCAGCTCCTGATACGAATAAATAAAAATAATAAAAAATTGTTTTCATGACGAATTATTTCCACTGGGAGGTTACATATCTATGAAGGTACCACAGTGTACTTATAGGTAATTATTGTAATTATATACAATATAATATTGTAGTCTATCAATATGAGCTAAATAAAAAAGATCGTAAATGCAAATAGATGTATATCTGGTTGCTAACGCGATTCAATAGGATTATTTTCAGATAACTTATATCATATAATGTCTACCGATTTTGATGGACATTTTTCCACGACTAACCAGTTTATATTATAATATAATTTTTATACAATCTTTTTAAGGCACATATAATATAGAATTATTAATGAACTACCTAGCTAATTGTCTACAAACGATACAAATATTTTGTTAAAGTGCAGAATCTTTTCTTTTTACAAGTTTTACTAATCATTTTGTAAAGTATTCCTGTTAATAATTTGTAAAAGAAGTGCCTAAGGTGGACAATACTTAAAAATTTAAATCTAACAGTATATATGTGAACTTTGTTAGCTATAATTTGCAACAGTACGGTTTAGATATTATAATGTATTCAATGTCTTGTAAATAAACAATCCTTGTCATATTACAATATTATCACGCCACGAATCAGGACACCGCCTCGCTTTGAATAGGTCTGTGAGATTGTATATAAAGGAGTCCGAGATTTTGATTTCGAGTAATTGTTTCATTTTGATTTCAAATTAATAATATTTTATTTTCCATTTTGAGTTTTCATTTTCATTCTCAAGTACAAACCAAAAACTAAAAATGGGCGCAGAAAAATTATCCATGAACATCGTCGTCGTTGGACAAGTCCAATCTGCCAAGGCCATCAAATCGATCACCAAAGGTTAGGTTAGGTTATACTTATATAGTAAAGTTATAATTAACACACCTACGTAAAGTATAAATATATTTTGAATATATAGTACCTACGTCAGCTACAGTCAATACTGTATAATATGGAGGTATTATAGTCCAGCTAGACTAATATATTCAATATTCATATGGTTAACACTATATATATACAAGGATAGTTTTGATGGAAAAGACTAAAAGAGTTATATTTTTGGATAGGGAGGTACATCAAATATATAACATTCATAGGTTTAGAAAAATCGTATTGTATATTTTGCATAAATGTTTTTTTTATAAATAAAGGCTTATAATTATTTGCGTGATACAAAATCAATTTTGTATACTTATGTATACAAGTATAGCTGTGTACAGTAAATAACTATGTATTTACCTATATTTATAATTATAATTCTGTCAGTCTGTTAACTGTTTATGCGTAATATAAATCCGAATGCTTCAATCGGTCGACATCAAATTTTCTTTACGCATCTTTTTCATTGTCATCATCCTGAGCACATAA
Organism: Nasonovia ribisnigri; assembly: GCA_027563435.1. NCBI lineage: Eukaryota > Metazoa > Arthropoda > Insecta > Hemiptera > Aphididae > Nasonovia > Nasonovia ribisnigri. The sequence continues at coordinate 549 of JANEHU010005101.1, read as the reverse complement.
TAATATATAAAATAACATTTTGAAAAAAAAACAAGTAACCGGAAAGTATAGTCAGTAAAAATCATAGATGTTTAAACTACAGGACAAGCAATTGCAACAGTAACAAGTCACATTTATACATCCATGATCCATCAGTATTCATACCATACTGTTTTGTTAATAACTACAGCAATGCTGTAGGTTCATACAATTAATATATATTATGAATTACCCACGTTCATATAGTATTCGTCGTCAATCTAATTTTATGAAAATGTATAACTTCCAATTACCAACGCAACGGCGCATCATTGATATTTTTGACTATGTTGACTTCATCAAGGTCTTTGATAAAACAAGTTGCATTTTATTATATCTGTGGATTCATCATATTGACGTAATATAATATCTAGATTTTACATTCTATGGCAATTTCCAAAGTCGTTACCGAAGACACAGTCGATTAAAAATTCACAAATTTCAATAAGGAAAGCAGACATGAACAAAAAAAACACTGCGTTCCGTATGGTTTTATTTTTTATAAATCACAATATTTTCAGTTCGGTACTG